>CM059452.1:7061424-7106424 GCA_030390025.1 Squalus acanthias | reverse complement strand
GGTTAGATACAAAGTAAACCTCCCTCTACACTGTCCCGTCAAACACTCCCAGGCCAGGTACAGCACGCTTAAGATACAGAGTAAAGCTCACACTACACTGTCCCATCAAACACTCCCAAAGCAGGTACAGCACGGGTTAGATACAGAGAAAAGCTCCCACAACACAGTCCCATCAAACACTCCCAGGGCAGGTACAGCACGGGTTAGATACAGAGAAAAGCTCCCACAACACAGTCCCATCAAACACCCTCAGGGCAGGAACAGCACGGGTTGGATACAGAGTAAAGCTCCCTCTACACTGTCCCATCACACACTCCCAGGGCAGGTACAGCACGGGTTAGATACAGAGTAAAACTCCCTCTACACTGTCCCATCAAACACTCCCAGGGCGGGTACAGCACGGGTTGGATACAGAGTAAAGCTCCCCCAACACTGTCCCATCAAACACTCCCAGGGCGGGTACAGCACGGATTAGATACAGAGTAAAGCTCCCTCTAAACTGTCCCATCAAACACTCCCAGTGCAAGTCCTGCACGGATTATATGTAGAATAAAGCTCCCTCTGAACTGTCCCATCACACACACCTAGGGGAGCGACAGCAAGGGTTAGATACTGAGCAAATCTCCCTCTACACCGTCCCATCAAACACTCCCAGGACAGGTATAGCACGCGTTAGATACAGAATAAAGCTCCCTCTACAGTGTCCCATCAAACACTCCCAGTTTATCTAATGTATAGGTTATATTTTATATTAAAGCTCCCTCTGCGCACTCCAATCAATTTGGTTCGAGGCCTATGAATAGGGCTGAGGGAAAACTTTTGTCAGACGTTGTGTCTTGTTTTGGGGTAAAGACAATGATCCATTCTTGAGAGGCAAGACAGAAGATGGAAATAGGAGAGAGATGCAGAGAGGGAGAGGATACAGGAAATCTCCACACACACATTTGTGATGTCACTATGTACGGTGACTTGTGGGAATCTTTCCCCATTCTGAACATGGATATCATCTTTACTTTATTCTCCTATAACTTAGAGAAATGTCTAAAAAACAATTGTTGCTGGAATTCGTTGAGACATTTGCATTTCTCTCTTTATTTCTGTTCTGTGTTGGTGGGGAAACATTTATTATGTTTCTGTCTCTCAATACTCTAATCTGGGACTTCTATTTCTGTGTTTATTTACATAAACGCCTCACTGGTTTCCATGAAGTGTTCATGGCAGCAAAACCAGATCAACAAAGTCACTTATTGATTCGTTTCAACTCACA
The DNA here is from genome assembly GCA_030390025.1 of Squalus acanthias. Taxonomy (NCBI): domain Eukaryota; kingdom Metazoa; phylum Chordata; class Chondrichthyes; order Squaliformes; family Squalidae; genus Squalus; species Squalus acanthias. Next base: position 7,105,157 of record CM059452.1, on the reverse strand, counting down.
ACAAGGGTTTATTTTAAGAATATTGACAGTTGGTACAAAATGAGTAGAAATATCCTGAACAGTGACGTTGGATTCAGTTTTGTTCAATTAAAACAGATGTGATTTATAACAGAGGAAAAAATATTAAAATTAATAATTCAGTTCTGAAAGTTCTGCTGCCGAAATCAATGGGACATCTGTGAACAGGCTGGTGATCCACTGGATGTCCATTTAGTGGAAGCTTCAACCCATTAAAATGTTGTCATTTAGAAAGAACTTGCATTTATATAGCGCCTTTCACTGCCTCAGGACGTCCCAAAGCGCTTTACAGACAATGAAGAAATTTGGAAGTATAGTCACTGTTGTAAAGTAGGAAATGCTGCAGCAAATTTGTGCACAGCAAGCTCCCACAAACAGAAAGGCGATATTGACCAAAATATCCGTGTTTAGTGATTTTTTTTGAGTGTTAAATATTCAGCAACAAACCAGGGCGAACACCCCTGCTTTATAGAGTCATAGACTCATACAGACATAACGGCACAGAAGGAGGCCATTCTGCACATCAAGTCCTTCTACACTCTCACATTCAACACTCCCAGGGCAGGTGCAGCACGGGTTAGAAACAGAGTGATGCTCTCTCTACACTATCAGATCAAACACTCCCAGTGTAGGCCCAGCACGGAATAGATATAGAATAAAGCTCTCTCTACACTGTCCCATCAAACACTCCTAGGGCAGGTACAGCATGGGTTAGATCCAGAGTAAAACTCCCTCCACACGGTCCCATCAATCACTCCCAGGGCAGGTACAGCACGGGTAAGATACAGATTAAAGCTCCCTTTACATTGTCCCATCAAACAATCCCAGGCCGGGTACAGCACGGTTAAGATACAGAGTAAAGCTCCCTCGAAACTGTCCCGACAAACCACTCCCAGGCCAGGTACAGCACAGGGTAGATACAGAGTGAAGCTCCCTCGACACTGTCCCGTCAAACACTCCCAGGACAGGTACAGCTTGGGTTAGATACAGTGTAAATCTCCCTCTACACTGGCCCTTCAAACACTCCCAGACCAGGTATAGCATGGTTCAGATACAGAGTAAAGCTCCATCTACACTGTCCCATCAAACATTCCAGGGCAGATACAGTGCAGGTTAGATACAAAGTAAAGCTTCCTCTACACTGTCCCATCAAACACTCCCAGGGCAGGTACAGCACAGGTTAGATACAGAGTGATGCTCCCTCTATACTATCAGATCAAAAACTCCCAGTGCAGGTCCAGCACGGAATAGATATAGAATAAAGCTAACTCTACACTGTCCCATCAAACACTTGGAGGGCAGGTACAGCACGGGTTAGATACAGATTAAAGCTCGCTCTACGTTGTCCCAGCAAAATCTCCCAGGGCAGGTACAGCATGGGTAAGATACAGAGCAAAGCTCCCTCAACACGGTCCCACCAAACACACCCAGGGCAGGTACAGCACGGGTTAGATACAAAGTAATGCTCCCTCTACATTGTCCCATCAAACACTCCCAGGGCAGGTAAAGTACAGGTTAGATGCAGAGTAAAGTTCACTCTACACTCTCCAAACAAACACTGCCAGAGCAAGCAGAGCACGGGTTAGATACAAAGTAAAGCTCCCTCTACACTGTCCCATCAAACACTCCCAGGACAAGTATTGCACGGGTTAGATAGAGAGAAAATCACCCGCTGCACTGTCCCATCCAACGCTCCCACAGCAGGTACAGAACGGGTTAGATACAAAGTAAATCTCCCTCTACACTGACCCATCAAACTATCCCAGGGCAGGTACAGCGCAGGTTAGATACAGAGTAAAGCTCCCTCTACACTGTCCCATCATCATTCCCAGGGCAGGTACAGCACGGGTTCGATACAGAGTAAAGCTCCCTCTACACTGAACCATCAAACTATCCCAGGGCAGCTACAGCGCAGGTTAGATACAGAGTAAAGCTGCCTCTATACTGTCCCAGCAAACATTCCCAGGGCAGGCACAGCGCATGTAAGATACAGAGTAAAGCTGCCTCTACACTGTCCCATCAAAAACTCCCAGGGCAGGTACAGCAAGGGTTCGGTACAATGTAAAGTTCCCTCTACACTGTCCCATCAAGCAGTCCTTGTGCAGGGACAAAAAGGGTTAGATAGACATTAACGCTCCCTCTACACTGTTGCATCCAACATTCCCAGGGCAGGCACAGCACGGGTTAGAAACAGAGTAAATCTCCCTCTACACTGTCGCATCAAATACTCCCAGGGCAGGTACAGCACGGGTTAGATACAGAGTAATGCTCCATCTGTACTGTCCCATCAAACATTCCCAGGGCAGGCACATCACGATTTAGATATAGAATAAAGCTCCCTCTACATTGTCCCATCACACAATCGCAGCGCAGGAACAGCATGGGTTAGATACAGAGTAAAGCTCCCTCTACACTGTCCCATCAAACACTCCCAGGGCAGGAACAGCATGGGTTGGATACAGAGTAAAGCTCCCTCTACACTGTCCCAGCAAACACTCCCAGGACAGGTACTGCATGGGTTAGATACAGAGTAAAGCTCCTTCTGCACTGTCCCATCAAACACTCCCAGGACAGGTACTGCACGGGTTAGATACAGAGTAAAGCTCCCTCTACACTGTCCCATCAAACTATCCCAGGGCAGGTACACTGCAGGTTGTATACAGAGTAAAGCTCCCTCTACACCAAACCTTCAAACATTCCCAGCGCAGGTAGAACACACAGTAGATAAAGAGTAAAGTTCCCTCTACACTGTCCCATCAAACATTCCCAGGGCAGGTACAGCACAGGTTAGATACAGAGTAAAGCTCCCTCTACACTGTCCCATCAAACACTCCCAGGGCAGGCACAGCACGGGTTAGATACAGAGTAAAGCTCCCTCTACACTGTCCCATCAAACACTCCCAGGGCAGGAACAGCATGGGTTGGATACAGAGTAAAGCTCCCTCTACACTGTCCCATCAAACGCTCCCAGGCCACGTACAGCACGGTTTTGATACAAAGTATAGATCCCTCTACACTGCCCCATCAAACACTCCCAGGGCAGGAACAGCACGGGTTAGATACAAAGTAAAGCTCCCTCGACACTGTCCCATCATCACTCCCAGGGCAGGTACAGCACGGGTTACATACAGAGTAAAGCTCCCTCTACACTGTCCCATCAAACACTCCCAGGGCAGGTACAGCACGGGTTAGATACAGAGTAAAGCTCACTCTGCACTGTCCCACTGTTGGACTATAACCTGGTGTTGTGCGACCTCTCAATTTTGTCCACCCCAGTCCAACACCGGCATCTCCGCATCATCACCATCAAACTATCCCAGGGCAGGTACACTGCAGGTTGTATACAGAGTAAAGCTCCATCGACACCAAACCTTCAAACATTCCCAGCGCAGGTAGAACACACAGTAGATAAAGAGTAAAGTTCCCTCTACACTGTCCCATCAAACACTCCCAGGGCAGGTACAGCACGGTTAAGATACAGAGTAAAGCTCCCTCTAAACTGTCCCGACAAACCACTCCCAGGGCAGGTACAGCACAGGGTAGATAAACATAGAAACATAGAAACATAGAATCTAGGAGCAGGAGTAGGCCATTCGGCCCTTCGAGCCTGCTCCACCATTCAATACGATCATGGCTGATCATCCAAATCCAGTACCTTGTCCCTGCTTTTAATCCCCACAGTACACATATCCCACCCTACCCCCGTAACCCCACGTATTTAATTCCCCCTAACATATCCCATCCTATCCCCATAACCCCACATATTTAATCCCCCCCTAACACTAAGGGTCAATTTATCATAGCCAAATCAACCTAACCCACACATTTTTGGACTGTGGGAGGAAACCGGAGCACCCGGAGGAAACCCACGCAGACACAGGGAGAATGTGCAAACTCCACACAGACAGTCACCCGAGGTCAGATTCGAACCCGGGTCCCTGGTAAAGAGTGAAGCTCCCTAGACACTGTCCCGTCAAACCACTCCCAGGGCAGGGACAGCATGGGTTAGATACAGTGTAAATCTCCCTCTACACTGGCCCTTCAAACACTCCCAGACCAGGTATAGCATGGTTCAGATACAGAGTAAAGCTCCATCTGCACTGTCCCATCAAACGCTCCCAGGCCACGTACAGCACGGTTTTGATACAAAGTAAAGATCCCTCTACACTGCCCCATCAAACACTCCCAGGGCAGGAACAGCACGGGTTAGATACAAAGTAAAGCTCCCTCGACACTGTCCCATCATCACTCCCAGGGCAGGTACAGCACGGGTTACATACAGAGTAAAGCTCCCTCTACACTGTCCCATCAAACACTCCCAGGGCAGGTACAGCACGGGTTCGATACAGAGTAAAGCTCCCTCTACACTGTCCCATCAAACACTCCCAGGGCAGGCACAGCGCGTGTAAGATACAGAGTAAAGCTGCCTCTACACTGTCCCATCAAAAACTCCCAGGGCAGGTACAGCACGGGTTAGATACAGAGTAATGCTCCATCTGTACTGTCCCATCAAACATTCCCAGGGCAGGCACATCACGATTTAGATATAGAATAAAGCTCCCTCTACATTGTCCCATCACACAATCGCAGCGCAGGAACAGCATGGGTTAGATACAGAGTAAAGCTCCCTCTACACTGTCCCATCAAACACTCCCAGGGCAGGTACAGCATGGGTTGGATACAGAGTAAAGCTTCCTCTACACTGTCCCATCAAACACTCCCAGGGCAGGTACAGCACGGGTTAGATACAAAGTAAAGCTCCCTCTACACTGTCCCAGCAAACACTCCCAGGACAGGTACTGCACGGGTTAGATAGAGAGTAAAGCTCCCTCTACACTGTCCCATCAAACTATGAGGTCGCACAACACCAGGTTATAGTCCAACAGTTTTATTTAAAATCACAAGCTTTCGGAGCTATCGATTGCTCCTTCCTCAGGTGAAGTAAATTAGATACAGAATCGCCAAAGCATATATAGATAGAGAACAAAGCATGTGTACCTTACAATTGCAGACCACTAAATTAAATCATCCTGACTATCTGCCGAGGTGTGATAAAGTTAATCAAGTCAGCCAGGAAGGTACCACATCAAAGACATAGCAAGATACAACTGAGACAATGAGGTATAGTCGCAGGGGTTCTAACGTGTCAAAAGAAACTACGCCATGTTCTTCGCAGCCTTCAACAGGTCATCGATGACGACAAACACCTCGCTAAGGCCATCCCCACGCCTCCACTACTTGCCTTCAAACAGCCGCCTAACCTCAGAAGTACCATCGTTCGCAGCAAATTACCCAGCTTTCAGGATAACAGCGACCACGACACCACACAACCCTGCCATGGCAAACTCTGCAAGACATGCCAGATCATCAACACAGATACCACCATCACACGTGAGGACACTACCCACCAGGTACATGGTACATACTCATGTGACTCGGCCAACGTTGTCTACCTCATACGTTGCAGGAAAGAATGCACCGCGGCATGGTACATCGGCGAGACCATGCAGACACTGAGACAACGTATGAACGAGCACCGCGCAACAATCGCCAGGCAGGATTGTTACCTCCCAGTCGGGGAACACTTCAGCAGTCAAGGACATTCAGCCTCGGATCTGCGGGTAAGCGTTCTCCAAGGCAACCTTAGAAACACACGACAACGCAAAATCATCGAGCAGAAACTGATAGCCAAGTTCCGCACTCATGAAGACGGTCTCAACCGGGATCTTGGGTTTATGTCACGATACATGACGTGATCCGGACTCGAGTCGTTGTTGGCTTGCTCACAGATGTGATTCCCAGTAAAAAAGTAAAAATTTTCCCAGTAAAAAAGTAAAAATTTTAAAACCTTTTCGTTTTACATACAGACGGCAGCTTTTGACACGTTAGAACCCCTGCGACTACACCTCATTGTCTCAGTTGTATCTTGCTATGTCTTTGATGTGGTAGCTTCCTGGCTGACTTGATTAACTTTATCACACCTCGGCAGATAGTCAGGATGATTTAATTTAGTGGTCTGCAATTGTAAGGTACACATGCTTTGTTCTCTATCTATATATGCTTTGGCGATTCTGTATCTAATTTACTTCACCTGAGGAAGGAGCAATCGATAGCTCCGAAAGCTTGTGATTTTAAATAAAACTGTTGGACTATAACCTGGTGTTGTGCGACCTCTCAATTTTGTCCACCCCAGTCCAACACCGGCATCTCCGCATCATCACCATCAAACTATCCCAGGGCAGGTACACCGCAGGTTATATACAGAGTAAAGCTCACTCTACACTGTCCCATCAAACACTCCCAGGGCAGGAACAGCATGGGTTGGATACAGAGTAAAGCTCCCTCTACACTGTCCCAGCAAACACTCCCAGGACAGGTACTGCATGGGTTAGATACAGAGTAAAGCTCCTTCTACACTGTCCCATCAAACACTCCCAGGACAGGTACTGCATGGGTTAGATACAGAGTAAAGCTCCCTCTACACTGTCCCAGCAAACACTCCCAGGACAGGTACTGCATGGGTTAGATACAGAGTAAAGCTCCTTCTACACTGTCCCATCAAACACTCCCAGGGCAGGCACAGCACGGGTTAGATGCAGTGTAAAGCTCCCGCTACACTGTCCCATCAAAAACTCACAGTGCAGGAACAGATCGGATTAGGTAAAAAGTGAAGCTCCTTCTACACTGTCCCATCAAACACTCCAAGTGAAGGTACAGAAAGGGATAGATACACATTAACGCACCCTCTGTACTGTTCCATCAAACACTCCCAGAGGAGGTACTGCACGGTTTAGATGCAGAGTAAAGCTCATTCTACACTGTCCCATCAAACACTCCCAGGGCAGGTACAGCACGGGTTAGATGCAGAGTAAAGCTCCCTCTACACTGTCCCATCAAACACTGCCAGGGCAGGGACAGCACTGGGTTAGAGCAGTGTAAATCTTCCTATACACTGCCCCATCAAACACTCCAGGGCAGGTACAGGCAGGTTAGATACAGAGTAATGCTCCCTGCAACATGTCCCATCAAACACTCCAGGGCAGGTAAAGTACAGGTTAGATGCAGAGTAAAAGCTCACTCTACACTGCTCCAATCAAACACTGCCAGGGCAGGGCAGAGCACGGGTTAGTACAGAGTAAAGCTCCCTCTACACTGACCCAGCAAATACACACAGGGCAGGGCACAGCACGGGTTAGTCTGCAGAGTAAGGGCTCCCTCTAGCACTGTCCCACAATCACACCCAGGGCAGGGCAGAACGGGTTAGATACAGAGTAAATCTCCCTCTACACTGTCCCATCAAACACTCCCAGGACAGGTACTGCAAGGGTTAGATAAAGAGTAAATCTCCCTCTACACTGTCCCATCAAACACTCCCAGGGCACGGACAGAACGGGGTAGATAAAAAGTAAATCTCCCTCTACACTGTCCCATCAAACACTCCCAGGACAGGTACAGCATGAGTTAGATACAGAGTAAAGCTCTCTCTACACTGTCCCATCAAACACTCCCAGGGCAGGTACTGCACGGGTTAGATACAGAGTAAAGCTCCCGCTACACTGTCCCATCCAACACTCACAGTGCAGGTACAGAACGGGGTAGATACAAAGTAAATCTCCCTCTACACGGTCCCATCAAATTATCCCAGGGCAGGTACACCGCAGGTTAGATACAGAGTAAAGCTCCCTCTACACTATCCCTTCAAACATTCCCAACGCATGCAGAACACACGTTAGATAAAGAGTAAAGCTCCCTCTACACTGTCCCATCAAACATTCCCAGGGCAGGTACAGCACCGGTTAGATACAGAGTAAAGCTCCCTCTACACTGGCCCATCAAACACTACTTGTGCAGGTACAAAAAGGGATAGATGCACATTAACGCTCCCTCTACACTTCCATTCCAGATTCTCGGGACAGGCACAGCACGGGTTAGATAGAGAGTAAATCTCCCTCTACACTGTCCCATCACACAGTCCCAGGACAGGGACAGCACGGGTTAGATACAGAGTAATGCTCCTTCGACACAGTCCCATCAAATGCTCCCAGGGAAGGTACAGCACTGGTTAGATACAGTGTAATGCTCCATCTACACTGTCCCATCAAACACTCCCAGGGCAGGTACAGCACGGTTTAGATACAGAGTAAAGCTCCCTCTACACTGTCCCATCAAACACTCCCAGGGCAGGTACAGCACGGGTTAGATACAGAGTAAATCTCCCTCTACACTGTCCCATTAAACACTCCCAGGGCAGGGACAGCACGGGTTATCTATAGAGTAAAGCACCTTCTACACTGTCCCAAATCACACACCCAGGCCAGGTATAGCACGGGTTAGATACAGTGTAAATCTCCCTCTACACTGCCTCATCAAACAGTCAAAGGGCAGGTTCAGTACAGGTTAGATACAGAGTAAAGCACCCTCTACACTGTCCCAGCAACGTCTCCCAGTGCAAGTACAGCACGGATTAGATACAGAGTAAAGCTCCCTCAAAATTCTCCCAAGAAACACTGCCAGAGCCGGCAGAGCACGGGTTAGATACAAGGTAAAGCTCCCTCTACACTGTCCCATCAAACACTCCCAGGGCAGGTAAAGTACAGGTTAGATGCAGAGTAAAGATCCCTCTACACTGTCCCATCAAACACACCAAGGGCAAGGACATCACGCGTTAGCTGCAGAGTAAGGGTCCATCTACACTATTCCAAATCACACACCCAGAGCAGGGACAGCATGGGTTAGAGACAGTGTAAATTTCCTTCTACACTGCCCCATCAAACACTCCCAGGGCAGGTACAGCACGGGTTAGATACAGAGTAAAGCTCCCTCCACACTGTCCCATCAAACACTCCCAGGGCAGGGACAGCATGAGTTAGATACAGAGTAAAGCTCCCTCTACACTGTCCCAGCAAACACACCCAGGGCAGGGACAGCACGGGTTAGCTGCAGAGTAAGGGTCCATCTACACTGTCCCAAATCACACACCCAGGGCAGGGACAGCATGGGTTAGATACAGTGTAAATCTCCCTCTACACTGTCCCATCAAACACACACAGGCCAGGGACAGCATGGGTTAGATAAAGAGTAAAGCTCCCTCTAAACTCTCCCATCCAACACTCCCAGGGCAATTACAGCACGGGTTAGAACAAGAGTGATGCTCCCTCTGCACTGTCCCACTGAACACTCCCATGGCAGGCACACCGCGGGTCAGATACAATTTAAAGCTCCCTCTACACTGTCCCATCAAACACTCCCAGGGCAGGTACAGCACGGGTTAGATACAGAGTAAAGCTCCCTCCACACTGTCCCATCAAACACTCCCAGGGCAGGGACAGCATGAGTTAGATACAGAGTAAAGCTCCCTCTACACTGTCCCATCAAACACTCCCAGGGCAGGGACAGCACGGGTTAGCTGCAGAGTAAGGGTCCATCTACACTGTCCCAAATCACACACCCAGGGCAGGGACAGCATGGGTTAGATACAGAGTAAAGCTCCGTCTACACTCTCCCAAGAAACACTCCCAGGGCAGGGACAGCACGGGTTGGCTGCAGAGTAAACACGGTGGCATAGTGGTTAGCACTGGTGCCTCACAGCGCCAGGGACCCAGGTTCGAATCCGACCTCGGGTGACTGTCTGTGTGGAGTTTGCACATTCTCCCCGTGTCTGCGTGGGTTTCCTCCGGGTGCTCCGGTTTCCTCCCACAGTCCAAAGATGTGCGGGTTAGGTTGATTTGGCTATGATAAATTGACCCTTAGTGTTAGGGGGGGATTAAATATGTGGGGTTACGGGGATAGGATAGGAAGGGATATGTTAGGAGGAATTAAATATGTGGGGTTACGGGGATAGGATAGGAAGGGATATGTTAGGGGGAATTAAATACGTGGGGTTACGGGGATAGGGTGGGATATGTGTCGGTGCAGGCTCAATGGGGATTCTGTGTGAGAAAGCAGGGACAGGGTACTGGATTTGGATGATCAGCCATGATCGTATTGAATGGTGGAGCAGGCTCGACGGGCCGAATGGCCTACTCCTGCTCCTAGTTTCTATGTTTCTATAAAGCTCCCTCGACACTTTCCCAGCAAACTCTCCCAGTGCAGGTACAGAATGGGTTAGATTCAGTGTAAATCTCCCTCAACACCGCCCCATCAAACAGTCAAAGGGCAGGTACAGTACAGGTCAGATACAGATTAAAGCTCCCTCTACGTTACTCCAACAAACAATCCCAGGCAGGTGCAGCACGGGTTAGATACAGAGTAAAGCTCCCTCTACACTGTCCCATCAAACACTCCCAGGGCAGGTACAGCACGGGTTAGATACAGAGTAAAGCTCCCTCGACACTGTCCCATCAAACATTCCCAAGGCAGGTACAGCACGGGTTAGATACAGAGGAAAGCTCCCTCTACACTGTCCCATCAAACGCTCCCAGGGCAGGTACAGCGCGGGTTAGATACAGAGTAAAGCTCCCTCTGCACTGTCCCATCAAACACTCCCAGTTTATCTAATGTATAGGTTACATTTTATATTAAAGCTCCCTCTGCGCACTCCAATTCATTTGGTCCGAGGTCTATGAATGGGGCTGTGGGAAAACTTTTGTAAGAAATTGACATCTTGTTTTGGGGTGAAGACAATGATCCATTCTTGAGAGGCAAGACGGAAGCTGGAAATAGGAGAGAGAGGCAGAGAGGGAGAGGATACAGGAAATCTCCACACACACATTTGTGATGTCACTATGTACGGTGACTTGTGGGAATCTTTCCCCATTCTGAACATGGATATCATCTTTACTTTATTCTCCTATAACTTAGAGAAATGTCTCAAAAAACAATTGTTGCTGGAATCCGTTGAGACATTTGCATTTCTCTCTTTATTTCTGTTCTGTGTTGGTGGGGAAACATTTATTGTGTTTCTGTCGCTCAATACTCTAATCTGGGACTTCTATTTCTGTGTTTATTTACATAAACGCCTCACTGGTTTCCATGAAGTGTTCATGGCAGCAAAACCAGATCAACAAAGTCACTTATTGATTCGTTTCAACTCACAACAAGGGTTTATTTTAAGAATATTGACAGTTGGTACAAAATGAATAGAAATATCTGCAACAGTGACGTTGGATTCAGTTTTGTTCGATTAGAACAGATGTGATTTATAACAAAGGAAAAAATATTAAAATTAATAATTCAGTTCTGAAAGTTCTGCTGCCGAAATCAATGGGACATCTGTGAACAGGCTGGTGATCCACTGGATGTCCATTTAGTGGAAGCTTCAACCCATTGAAACTAAACAAGTTAAAACAGTGAGCAGAGGAGTGTCCTACAATCGCAGTAATGTCGGAGCTTTTAACATATCGCAACATGGATTTTAAAATGTTGACATTTAGAAAGAACTTGCATTTACATAGCGCCTTTCACTGCCTCAGGACATCCCAAAGTTCTTTACAGACAATGAGAACTTTGGAAATATAGTCACTGTTGTAAAGTAGGAAATGCTGCAGCCAATTTGTGCACAGCAAGATCCCACAAACAGCAAGGAGATATTGACCAAAATATCTGTGTTTAGTGATTTTGGTTGAGGGATAAATATTAACCAGGACACCAGGGAGAACTCCCCTGCTATTCTTTAAAATAGTGCCACAGGATCTTTTATATTCACTTGATAAAGCAGACCGAGCCTCGGTTTAACATCTCATCTGAAAGGTGGCTCCTCCGACAGTGCAGCACTCCCTCAGCACTGCACTGGGAATGTCGGCCTAGATTATGGGCTCAGGTCTCTGGGTTGGGCTTGAACCTATGACCTTCTGACTCAGAGGCGAGAGTGATCCCACTGAGCCGAGGCTGTTAACATATCACATCTTGTATTTTAAAATGTTGCCATTAAGCTCAGTGTGTCTAAAGTTCAGGGCCTGAGCCCAGTCTTACACCGATCCGTTTAATTGTCAGGGCCTGGTTCTCTTATCCTGCCTGGGATGTTATTCCCACACTGTTCTAACAGTGCACGGGATTTCCACTGTGTCCATATAAAAGTGTCAGCGATTCCGCAAAGGAACATCTGGAAGTGCCCGAGGCAGAAGGACTCACAGAACTTGAGATTTACTCTGCGTGAGGTGCACCGTCAGAGCAGCTGGAAGCTGGGATTGTTCTCCTTAGAGCCGAGAATGTTCAGGGGAGATTTAATAGAGGTGTTCAAAATCATGAGGGGTTTTGATCGAGTAAATAAAGAGAAACAGTTTCCAATGGTTGAAGGCTCGATAACCAGAGGGCACAGATTTAAGGTGATTGGAGAATGAACCTGAGGCGATATGAGGAAAAATGTCTGAACACAACCAGTGGTTAGGATTTGGAATGCACTGCCTGATAGGGTGGTGGATACAGATTCAATAGTAAAATTCAAAAAGGGAATTGGATAAATACTTGAATGAGAAAAAACTGCAGGGATATTGGTAAAGAGCCGGAGGGTGGGACTGAGTGGATTGCTCTTTGAAAGAGCCGACACAGAATCGATGGGCGGAATGGCCTCCTTCTGTGCTGTAACATTCTATGATTCTATGAAACTGTTTCCACTGGCAGGAGGGTCATTAACCAGAGGGCACAGGTTTATCAGCTATTACTGCACGAGACCCTGTCTCTGATTATATTACACTAGACCCTGTCTCTGTTTATATTACACTAGACCCTGTCTCTGTTTATATTACACTAGACCCTGTCTCTGTTTATATTACACAAGACCCTGTCTCTGTTTATATTACACTAGACCCTGTCTCTGTTTATATTACACTAGACCCTGTCTCTGTTTATATTACACTAGACCCTGTCTCTGTTTATATTACACTGGACCCTGTCTCTGTTTATATTACACTGGACCCTGTCTCTGTTTATATTACACTAGACCCTGTCTCTGTTTATATTACACTAGACCCTGTCTCTGTTTATATTACACTAGACCCTGTCTCTGTTTATATTACACGAGACCCTGTCTCTGTTTATATTACACAGGACCTGTCTCTGTTTATATTACACTAGACCCTGTCTCTGTTTATATTACACAGGCCCTGTCTCTGTTTATATTACACTAGACCCTGTCTCTGTTTATATTACACTAGCCCTGTCTCTGTTTATATTACACTAGACCCTGTCTCTGTTTATATTACACTAGACCCTGTCTCTGTTTATATTACACTGGACCCTGTCTCTGTTTATATTACACTGGACCCTGTCTCTGTTTATATTACACTAGACCCTGTCTCTGTTTATATTACACCAGACCCTGTCTCTGTTTATATTACACTAGACCCTGTCTCTGTTTATATTACACTAGACCCTGTCTCTGTTTATATTACACGAGACCCTGTCTCTGTTTATATTACACTAGACCCTGTCTCTGTTTATATTACACTGGACCCTCTATCCATTGCACTGCACAAGACAGTGTCTGTTTGTGTCAGCTGAGACTCAGTGGGTCTCACTCTCGCCTCGGTCTCAGAGAGTTTGGGGATAAACTCCCAATCCAGAGTCTTGAGCGCAAAATCCAGGCACGTCACTCCCGCTGCCAGTACTGAGGGAGTGCTGCACTGTCGGAGGTGCCGTCTTTGGGTTGAGAAGTTAAATCGAGGCCCCGTCTGCCCTCTCATGCAGATGTAAAAGATCCCGCGGCACGATTGTGAAGAGGAGCAGGGGAGTTCACCCCGGTGTCCTGGTCAATACTTATCCCTCAACAAACACGACGACAAAAATTGGTTATCTGCTCATTTATCACATTGCTGTTTGTGGGATCTTGCTGCACTCAATTTGTCTGCCACGTTTCCCACATTACAACAGTGACTGCACTTCACAGAACTTCATTGGCTGTAAAGAGCTTTGGGCCGTCCTCAGCTGGTGAAAGGAGCTGTAAAAATACAAGTCTTTCTTATTGAAGGATGAGATTTCTTTTGAATGATGCTCAGATGTGGCATTTCCACCTCTGAGAAGGAGAAATCTCAGCACATGGAGAGAAACACACACACACATCAATGTGCTCCACACACAATGAATGGCTTTCAAATGTTGCTCATTAACAAAAGGGGAGTCCAGTTTTCCACAGGGCAGTGAAATAAATCAGTTTGTGGTGGGTGAGGGAATGGTGTTAATCGGGATTTCCGATTAAGTCCCTTCACTTCCTCATATTGTACCGAAGAGCATTATTAGTTTGCTGCACAGAAAGAGGCCATTTGGCCCATCGCGTCCGTGCTGGGTCTGTGCTGGAACAACCCAAAGCTAATTGCGCTGGTCCGCTCTCTCCGCATAGCCCGGTATCATCATTGGTTCGAATATATTGTTCCACCGTTTGCTTAAAAGATGCAGTGGTCTCTGTCTCAGACAGCACCTAACTCACTGAACCTCCCTCCTCCCTCTCTCTGTCTCAGACAGCACCGAACCTCCCTCCTCCCTCTCTCTGTCTCAGACAGCACCTAACTACCTGAACCTCCCTCCTCCCTCTCTCTGTCTCAGACAGCACCTAACTCACTGAACCTCCCTCCTCCCTCTCTCTGTCTCAGACAACACCTAACTCACTGAACCTCCCTCCTCCCTCTCTCTGTGTGTCTCTGACAGCACCTAACTCACTGAACCTCCCTCCTCCCTCTCTCTGTCTCTGACAGCACCTAACTCACTGAACCTCACTCCTCCCTCTCTCTGTCTCAGACAACACCTAACTCACTGAACCTCCCTCCTCCCTCTCTCTGTGTGTCTCTGACAGCACCTAACTCACTGAACCTCCCTCCTCCCTCTCTCTGTGTGTCTCTGACAGCACCTAACTCACTGAACCTCCCTCCTCCCCCTCTCTGTCTCAGACAGCACCTAACACACTGAACCTCCCTCCTCCCTCTCTCTGTCTCAGACAGCACCTAACTCATTGAACCTCCCTCCTCCCTCTCTCTGTCTCAGACAGCACCTAACTCACTGAACCTCCCTCCTCCCTCTCTCTGTCTCAGACAGCACCTAACTCACTGAACCTCCCTCCTCCCTCTCTCTGTCTCAGACAACACCTAACTCACTGAACCTCCCTCCTCCCTCTCTCTGTGTGTCTCTGACAGCACCTAACTCACTGAACCTCCCTCCTCCCTCTCTCTGTCTCAGACAACAACAACAACTACTTGTATTTATATAGCGCCTTTAACGTAGTAAAACGTCCCAAGGTGCTGCACAGGAGAATTGTAAGACAAAAAATTTGACACTGAGGCACATAAGGATAAATTAGGGCAGGTGACCAAAAGCTTGGTCAAAGAGGTCGGTTTTAAGGAGCGTCTTAAAGGAGGAAAGGGAGGGAGCGAGGTGGAAAGGTTCAGGCAGGGAATTCCAGAGCTTCGGGCCTAGTCACTGAAGGCACGGCCACCAAAGGTTGAGCGATTATAATCAGGGATCCTCAAGAGGGCAGAATTAGAGGAGCGCAAATATCTCCGGGGGTTGTGGGGCTGGAGGAGATTACAGAGATAGGGAGGGGCGAGGCCATGGAGAGATTTGAAAACAAGGATGAGAATTTTGAAATCGAGGCGCTGCTTAACCGGGAGCCAATGTAGGTCAGCGAGCACAGGGAAGATGGGCCTAACTCACTTAACCTCTCTCTTCTCTCTCTCAGACAGCACCTAGCACACTTAAACTCGTTCCCCTCTCTCTCTCTCTCTCTCTCTCAGACAACACATAACTCACTTAAAGCCTTCTAATTTCTAATAACCCTCTTTGGGGAAATTCCTTTTTTTAACTTCCCTTCGTTTCTCCCAGTGATAAACCCTCTGCCCATCTCCCTCTTCAGTGAATGTGTTAAACCCCAATAATCTCCTGTGTTTTAATCTTTAAAATGAGAATGGAGGTGAATACAATGTTGAGATGAGAAGCCACCTGTGTTGTGGTTCTTGGTGCTGTCAGGGTGAGGCCGCCCTCACAGACAGGAAGCCTGTTCATGGTGATAACATCAAACTGACGCCTGATTTCATTCTCAGGCAACACAACTTCCTGTTTCTCTGCTGCCGGTTCAAACCGCACATCTCACTTCTGAGCAGAAAATAAATCCAGGGGCCACAATCTGGTGGAAACATCTGACAAGGTGGCCTATATCTGGCACAGAGTCGGTGCAGAGCCACACATTGTGGTGACATTTACAAATGAGCCTGTTGTTTGTGTCCAGAGTCTCCATTCCCGGACACGACTGGCGGTGTCTGTGGATCAGTCACTGAGCTCCCTCTGCTCTCTGAAGCCGGGAGCAGGTAGTTTGCTCCCTTTCATTTTATATGAGGACATATTTTTTTATGCTGAGGTTCGGGATGGCACTAAATGGGAAATTAGAGATGCGTGCAATAAGGGCACAGCAGTTATCATGGGTGACTTTAATCTACATACAGATTGGGCTAACCAAATTAGTAGCAATACTGTGGAGGAGGAATTCCTAGAGTGTATACGGGATGGTTTCCTGGACCAATATGTCGAGGAACCAACTGGAGATCAGGCCATCTTAGACTGGGTATTCTGTAATGAGAAAGGATTAATTAGCAATCTTGTTGTGCGAGGCCCCTTGGGGAGGAGCGATCATAATATGATAGAATTCTTCATTCGGATGGAGAGTGAAGTAGTTGACTCAGAGACTAGGGTCCTGAATTTCAATAAAGGAAACTATGATGGTATGAGGCGCGAATTGACTAGGATGGATTGGGGAACGTTACTTATAGGGTTGACGGTGGATAGGCAATGGCAAACATTTAAAGATCGCATGGATGAACTACAGAATTTGTTCATCCCTGTTTGGCATAAAAATAAAACAAAAAAGGTGACTCAACCGTGGCTAACAAGGGAAATTAGGGATAGCATAAGATCCAAGGAGAGGACATATAAATTGGCCAGAAAAAGCAGCAAACTTGAGGATTGGGAGAAGTTTAGGATTCAGCAAAGGAGGACAAAGGGATTAATTAAGAGGGGGAAAATACAGTATGAGAGTAAGCTTGCAGGGAACTTAAAAACTGACTGTAAAAGCTTATGTAGATATGTGAAGAGAAAAAGATTGGTGAAGTCAAGCATAGGTCCCTTGCAGTCAGAATCAGGGGAATTTATAATGGGGAACAAAGAAATGGCAGACCAATTAAATACATACTTTGGTTCTGTCTTCACAAAGGAGGACACAAATAACCTCCCAGAGATGTCGGGGAACATAGGGTCTAATGAGAGGGAAGAACTGAATGAAATCAGTATTTGTAGGGAAATGGTGTTAGGGAAATTGACGGGATTCAAGGCCGATAAATCCCCAGGGCCTGATAATCTACATCCTAGGGTACTTAAGGAAGTGGCCCTAGAAATAGTAGATGCATTGCTGGTCATCTTCCAAAATTCTATAGACTCTGGAACAGTTCTCATGGATTGGAGGGTAGCTAATGTAACCCCACTATTTAAAAAAGGTGGGAGAGAGAAAATGGGGAATTATAGACTGGTAACCCTGACATCGGTAGTGGGGAAAATGCTAGAGTCCATTATAAAAGATGTAATAGCAGAGTACTTGGAAAACAGTGACAGGATCAGACAAAGTCAACATGGATTTACAAAAGGTAAATCATGCTTGACTAATCTACTGGAATTTTTTGAGGATGTAACTGGTAGAACAGATAAGGGAGAACCAGTGGATGTGGTGTATTTGAACTTCCAGAAGGCTTTCGATAAGGTCCCGCAGAAGAGATCAGCGTGCAAATTTAAAGCACATGGGATTGGGGGCAAGGTACTGACTTGGACAGAGAACTGGTTGGCAGACAGGAAGCAAAGAGTTGGAATAAACGGGTCTTTTTCCGAGTGGCAGGCAGTGACTAGTGGGGTACCGCAGGGATCGGTGCTAGGACCCCAGCTGTTCACAATATATATTAATGATCTAGACAAGGGAACTAGATGTAATATCTCCAAGTTTGCAGATGACACAAAGCTGGGTGGGCGTGTGTGTTGTGAGGAGGATGCAGAGAAACTCCAGTATGATTTGGACAAGTTGCGTGATTGGGCAGATGCATTATAATGTGGATAAATGCGAGGTTATCCACTTTGGTGGCAAAAACAGGAAGGCAGATTATTATCTGAACGGCAATAGATTGGGAAAAGGGGAAGTGCAACGAGACCTGGGTGTCCTTGTGCACCAGTCATTGAAGATAACCATGCAGGTGCAGCAGGCAGTTAAGAAGGTAAATGGTATGTTGGCCTTCATAGCGAGAGGATTCGAGTACAGCAGCAAGGATGTCTTGCTGCAGTTGTACAGGGTCTTGGTGAGACCACACCTTGAGTATTGTGTGCAGTTTTGGTCGCCTTATCTGAGGAAGGATGTTCTTGCCATGGAGGGAGTGCAGCGAAGATTTACCAGTCTGATACCTGGGATGGCAGGAATGACGTATGAAGAGAGATTGGGTCGATTAGGCTTATATTCGCTAGAGTTTAGAAGAATGAGAGGGGATCTCATTGAAACTTATAAAATTCGAACAGGACGAGACAGACTAGATGCAGGAAGGGGGAGTCCAGAACCAGAGGTCACAGTCTAAGGATAAGGGTTAAGCCATTTAGGACAGAAATGAGGAGGAATTTCTTCACCCAGAGAGTGGTGAACCTGTGGAATTTTCTACCACAGAAGGCAGTTGAGGCCAATTCATTAAATATATTCAAGAAGGAGATAGATATATTTCTTAAGGCTAGAGGGATCAAGGGATATGGGGAGAAAGCAGGGACAGGGTACTGAATTTGGATGATCAGCCATGATCTCATTAAATGGCGGAGCAGGCTCGAGGGGCCGAATGGCCTACTCCTGCTCCTATCTTCTATGTTTCTATGCAGTAACCGGTGGACATTAGGACCCTGCGGCCGCCCAGCCGGCGGTGCTGTGAGGTCACGGTTCCAGGCTCTGTCACACAATCAGTGAAAGCTCAATAGAAAATACTGCAGGAAAACAATCCTTAACATTAAAAACTGTGAGCAATCGGCACAGGACAACACCAGTGTGAATTAGTAAACTTTAACACACAGAGTTTGCCACTAAGTGGTGCAAAGTTCAGTGCACTATTGCTCACCTTTAGTCCTGTCCCTCAATCCCAGTTCATCTCTGGGAGATTGTTCCAAGATTCACCCCGACCTTTCAACACAAATATTACCGACAAAATACCAGATCAATTAGAAATTACACACAGCTTCTGATAGTTATTAACAAGACTAAACATGCTTCTCAGTAAAAAATGATTTCTTCCTTCCACCCACGAAAATATATATCTTTACTTAATCAATATCTATCAATTCCTCTATCTATCATCTGACTGTCTATCTAACAGACGCATGGTCTAGTGTAATATAAACAGAGACAGGGTCTAGTGTAATATAAACAGAGACAGAGTCTAGTGTATTATAAACAGAGACACGGTCTAGTGTAATATAAGCAGAGACAGGGCCTAGTGTAATATAAACAGAGACAGAGACAGGGTCCGGTGTAATATAAACAGAAACAGGGTCTAGTGTAATATAAACAGAGACAGGGTCTAGTGTAATATAAACAGAGACAGGGTCTAGTGTAATATAAACAGACACAGGACCTAGTGTAATATAAAGAGAGACACGGTCTAGTGTGATATAAACAGAGACAGGGTCTAGTGTAATATAAACAGAGACAGGGTCTAGTGTAATATAAACAGAGACAGGTTCTAGTGTAATATAAACAGAGACAGGGTCTAGTGTAATATAAACAGAGACAGGGTCTAGTGTAATATAAACAGAAACAGTGTCGAGTGTAATATAAGCAGAGACAGGGTCTAGTGTAATATAAACAGAGACAGGGCCTAGTGTAATATAAACAGAGACAGGGCCTAGTGTAATATAAACAGAGACAGGGCCTAGTGTAATATAAACAGAGACAGGGTGTAGTGTAATATAAACAGAGACAGGGCCTAGTGTAATATAAATAGAGACAGGGTCTAGTGTAATATAAACAGAGACAGGGCCTAGTGTAATATAAATAGAGACAGGGCCTAGTGTGATATAAACAGAGACAGGGCCTAGTGTAATATAAATAGAGACACGGTCTAGTGTAATATAAACAGAGACAGGGCCTAGTGTAATATAAATAGAGACATGGTCTAGTGTGATATAAACAGAGACAGGGTCTAGTGTAATATAAACAGAGACAGGACCTAGTGTAATATAAACAGAGACAGGGCCTAGTGTAATATAAATAGAGACAGGGCCTAGTGTAATATAAACAGAGACAGGGTGTAGTGTAATATAAACAGAAACAGGGTCTAGTGTAATATAAACAGAGACAGGGTCTAGTGTAATATAAACAGAAACAGGGTCGAGTGTAATATAAGCAGAGACAGGGTCTAGTGTAATATAAACAGAGACAGGGCCTAGTGTAATATAAACAGAGACAGGGCCCAGTGTAATATAAACAGAGACAGGGCCTAGTGTAATATAAACAGAGACAGGGTGTAGTGTAATATAAACAGAGACAGGGTGTAGTGTAATATAAACAGAGACAGGGCCTAGTGTAATATAAATAGAGACAGGGTCTAGTGTAATATAAACAGAGACAGGGTCCAGTGTAATATAAACAGAGACAGGACCTAGTGTAATATAAACAGAGACAGGGTCAAGTGTAATATAAACAGAGACAGGGTCCAGTGTAATATAAATAGAGACAGGGCCTAGTGTAATATAAACCGAGACAGGGTCGACTGTAATATAAACAGAGACAGGGTCCAGTGTAATATAAATAGAGACAGGGCCTAGTGTAATATAAACAGAGACAGGGTCGAGTGTAATATAAACAGAGACAGGGTCCAGTGTAATATAAACAGAGACAGGGTCAAGTGTAATATAAACAGAGACAGGGTCTAGTGTAATACAAACAGTGACAGGGTCTAGTGTCAGATAAACAGAGACAGGGCCTAGTGTAATATAAAGAGAGACAGGGTCCAGTGTAATATAAATAGAGACAGGGCCTAGTGTAATATAAACAGAGACAGGGTCGAGTGTAATATAAATAGAGACAGGGCCTAGTGTAATATAAACAGAGACAGGGTCGAGTGTAATATAAACAGAGACAGGGCCTAGTGTAATATAAACAGAGACAGGGTCTAGTGTAATATAAACAGAGACAGGGTCTAGTGTAACATAAACAGAGACAGGGTCTAGTGTAATATAAACAGAGACAGGGCCTAGTGTAATATAAACAGAGACAGGGTCTAGTGTAATATAAACAGAGACAGGGTCTAGTGTAATATAAACAGAGACAGGGTCTAGTGTAATGTAAACAGAGACAGGGTCTAGTGTAATATAAACAGAGACAGGGCCTAGTGTAATATAAACAGAGACAGGGTCGAGTGTAATATAAACAGAGACAGGGTCTAGTGTAATATAAACAGAGACAGGGTCTAGTGCAATATATACAGAGACAGGGTCTAGTGTAATATAAACGAGACAGGGCCTAGTGTAATATAAACAGAGACAGGGCCTAGTGTAATATAAATGAGACAGGGCCTAGTGTAATATAAACGAGACAGGGCCTAGTGTAATATAAACGAGACAGAGTCTAGTGTAATATAAACAGAGACAGGGTCCAGTGTAATATAAACAGAGACACAGTCTAGTGTAATATAAACAGAGACAGGGTCCAGTGTAATATAAACAGAGATGGTAGCATAGTGGTAATGTCACTGGGCTGGTAATCCAGAGGCCTGGACTAATGATCCAGAGACGTGAGTTCAAATCCCACCATGGCAGCTGGGGAATTTAAATTCAGTTAATTAAATAAATCTGGAATAAATAGTAATGGTGACCATGAAACTATCGGATTGTCGTAAAAACCCATCTGGTTCAGTAATGCCCTTTCGGGAAGGAAATCTGCCGTCCTTACCTGGTCTGGCCTATATGTGACTCCAGACCCACAGCAATGTGGTTGACTCTTAACTGCCCTCTGAAATGGCCCAGCAAGTCACTCAGTTGTAACTAACCGCTACGAAACAAAATAAGAATGAAACCGGATGGATCACACGGCATCGACCCTGGCACCGGCTACAGACAAAAGCCCAGTCAACCCTGCAAAGTCCTGGGAGCGCTGTCCCACAGACATAGTCATACTCACAGAATCATACCTTTCAGCCACTGTCCTCCATCACCATCCCTGGGTATGTCCTGTCCCACCGACAGGACAGACCCACCAGGGGTGGCGGCACAGTGGTATACAGTCAGGAAGGAGTGGCCCTGGGAGTCCTCAACATTGGCTCCGGACCCCATGAAGTCTCATGGCTTCAGGTCAAGCATGGTCAAGGAAACCTCCTGCTGATTACCACCTACCGCCCTCCCTCAGCTGATGAATCAGTACTCCTCCATGTTGAACACCACTTGGAAGAAGCACTGAGAGTAGCAAGGGCACAGAATGCCCTCTGAGTGGGGGACTTCAATGTCCATCACCAAGACTGCCTCGGTAGCACCACTACTGACCGAGCTGGCTGAGTCCTGAAGGACATAGCTGCCAGACTGGGCCTGCGGCAGGTGGTGAGAGAACCAACACAAGGGAAAACCCTACTTGACCTCGTCCTCACCAATCTACTGTCGCAGATGCATCTGTCCATGACAGTATTGGCAGCAGTGATAAGCGCACAGCCCTTGTGGAGACGAATCCTGTCTTCACACTGAGGACACCTTCCATCGTGTTGTGTGGCACTACCACCGTGCTAAATGGGATAGATTCAGAACAGATCTAGCAGCTCAAAACTGGGCATCCATGAGGCGCTGTGGGGCAGCAGCAGAATTGTATTCCACCACAATCTGTAACCTCATGGCCCAGCATATCCCTCACTCTACCATTACCACCAACCCTAGTTTAACAGCGAGTGTAGAAGAGCATGCCAGGAGCAGCACCAGGCGTACCTAAAAATGAGGTGCCAACCTGGGGAAGCTGCAACACAGGACTACATGCATGTTAAAAAGCCGAAACAGCATGCTGTAGACAGGGCTAAGTAATCCCACAATCAACGGATCAGATCAAAGCTCTGCACTCCTGCCACATCCAGTCGTGAATGGTGGTGGACCATTAAACAACTAACAGGGGGAGAAGGCTCCAAGAATATCCTCATCCTCAATGATGGTGGAGCCCAGCACATCAGTGCAAAAGACAAGGCTGAAGTGTTTGCAACCTACTTCAGCCAGAAGTGCCGAGTGGAAGATCCATATCGGACTCCTCCTGAGGTCCCTACCAGCACAGAAGCCATTCTTCAGCAAATTCGATTCACTCCACGTGATATCAAGAAACGGCTGAGCCCACTGGATACAGCAAAGGCTATGGGCCCCGACAACATCCCGGCTATCGTGCTGAAGACTTGTGCTCCAGAATTAGCCGCGCCTCTAGCCAAGCTGTTCCAGTACAGCTGCAACACTGGCATCTATCCGACAATGTAGAAAACTGCCCAGGTATGTCCTGTCCACAAAACGCAGGACAAATTCAACCCGGCCAATTACCACCCCATCAGTCCACTCTCAATCATCAGCAAAGTGATGGAAGGTGACATCGACATTGCTATCAAGCGGCACTTACTCACCAATAACCTGCTCACTGATGCCCAGTTCGGGTTCCGCCAGGACCACTCGGCTCCTGACCTCATTACAGCCTTGGTCCAAACATGGACAAAGAAGCTGAATTCCAGAGGTGAGGAGGGAGTGACTGCCCTTGACATCAAGGCAGCATTTGACCGAGTGTGGCATCAAGGAGCCCGAGTAAAACTGAAGTCAATGGGAATCAGGGGGAAAATGCTCCACTGGCTGGAGTCATACCGAACACAAAGGAAGATGGCTGTGGTGGTTGAAGGTCAATCATCACAGACCCAGGACATCGCTGCAGGAGTTCCTCAGGGCAGTGTCCTAGGCCCAACCATCTTCAGCTGCTTCATCAATGACCTTCCCTCCAACATAAGGTCAGAAATGGGGATGTTCACTGATGACTACACAGTGTTCAGCGCCATTAGCAACTCCTCAGATAATGAAGCAGTCCATGCCCGTATGCAACAAGACCTGGACGACGTTCAGGCTTGGGCTGATAACTGGCAGGTAACATTCGCGCCACACAAGTGCCAGGCAATGACTATCTCCAACAAGCGAAAGTCTAACCACCTCCCCTTGACATTCAATGGCATTACCATCGCCGAATCCCCCACCATCAACATCCTGGGGGTCACCATTAACCAGAAACTTAACTGGACCAGCCACATCTTAGCAGGTTCCTCTAATGAGGCCAAATGGGTAGAACTTAAAAACAAAAAGGGGGCAAGCACTTTGCTGGGAGTGTACTACAGGCCCCCAAACAGTCAGGGGGAGATAGAGGAACAGATATGTAGGCAAATCTCAGAGAAGTGCAGAAATAATAGGGTAATAATAGTAGGGGATTTTAACTTCCCCAATATTAACTGGGATAGTCAGAGTGTGAAAGGCTTAGAGGGTGCGGAATTCTTAAAGTGCATCCAGGAGAGCTTTTTGAGCCAGCATGTAGAAAGTCCGACAAGAGAGGGGGCGGTACTGGACCTAATTCTTGGGAATGTAGCCGGGCAAGTGGTAGAAGTGTTAGTAGGAGAGCATTTTGGTGACAGTGACCATAATTCGGTGAGATTTAAGGTAGTCATGGAAAAGGACAAAGATGGACCAGAGATGAAGGTTCTAAATTGGGGGAAGACCGATTTTAATAGGATAAGGCAGGATCTGGCCAAAGTGGACTGGGATCAGCTACTTGTAGGAAAATCCACATCAGAGCAGTGGGAGTCTTTCAGAAAGGAAATAGAGAGAGTACAACGGCAACATGTTCCCGTAAAGGTCAAGGGTGGGACCAACAAGCCCAGGGAACCCTGGATGTCAAGGGATGTACGAGAATGGATTAGGAAAAAAAGGGAGGCTTTTGGCAGATACAAAGGACTAAAAACAGTGGAAGCCCCAGAGGAGTATAGAAAGTGCAGGGGGGTACTTAAAAAAGAAATTAGGAGAGCAAAGAGGGAACATGAAATAACACTGGCGGGGAAACTAAAGGAAAATCCCAAGGTGTTTTATAAGTATATTAAGGGCAAGAGGATAACCAGGGAAAGAGTAGGGCCCATTAGGGACCAAAGTGGCAATCTGTGTGTCAAGCCAGAAGATGTAGGTGGGATTTTAACTGAATATTTTGCATCTGTGTTCACTATGGAGAAGGACGATGTAGGCATAGAAATCAGGCAGGGGGATTGTGATATACTTGAACAAATTAGTATTGAGGGAGGAGGTACTAACGGTTTTAGCAGGCTTAAAAGTGGATAAATCCCCAGGCCCAGACAAGATGCATCCCAGGCTGCTGTGTGAGGCAAGGGAGGAGATTGCAGGGGCTCTGACACAAATTTTCAGAACCTCTCTGGCCACAGGGGAGGTGCCAGAGGACTGGAGAACAGCTAACGTAGTACCATTATTCAAGAAGGGTAGTAGGGATAAACCAGGGAATTACAGGCCAGTGAGCCTAACATCAGTGGTAGGGAAATTATTGGAAAAATTTCTGAGAGACAGAATTAGTCTCCACTTGGAGAGGCAAGGATTAATCAAGGATAGTCAGCATGGTTTTGTCAGGGGGAGATCATGTCTAACCAATTTGATTGAATTTTTCGAGGGGGTGACTAGGTGTGTGGATGAGGGTAGTGCAGTTGATGTGGTCTACATGGACTTAAGTAAGGCTTTTGACAAAGTCCCGCATGAGAGACTGGTCAAGAAGGTAAGAGTCCATGGGATCCAGGGCAATTTGGCACATTGGATCCAAAATTGGCTTAGTGGCAGGAGGCAGAGTGTGACTGGAAGCCTGTGTCCAGTGGTGTACCGCAGGGGTCCTTTGCTGTTTGTAGTGTACATTAATGATTTAGATATGAATGTAGGAGGTATGATCAGTAAGTTTGCAGATGACACGAAAATTGGTGGAGTGGTAAATAGCGAGGAGTGAAGCTTCAGGCTACAGGACGATATAGACGGGTTGGTCAGATGGGCAGAACAGTGGCAAATGGAATTTAACCCTGAAAAGTGTGAGGTGATGCATTTTGGGAGGACTAACAAGGCAAGGGAAAACACAATGAATGGTAAGACCCTAGGAAGGACAGAGGATCGGAGGGACCTTGGTGTGCATGTACGTAGATCCCTGAAGGCAGCAGGACAGGTAGATAAGGTGGTTAAAAAGGCATATGGGATACTTGCCTTCATTAGCCGAGGCATAGAATATAAGAGCAGGGAGGTTATGATGGAGCTGTACAAAACGCTAGTTTGGCCACAGCTGGAATACTGTGTGCAGTTCTGGTCACCACACTATAGGAAGGATGTGATTGCATTGGAGAGGGTGCAGAGGAGATTCACCAGGATGTTACCTGGGCTGCAGCGCTTCAGCTATGAAGAGAGACTGGACGGGCTGGGGTTGTTTTCCTTAGAGCAGAGAAGGCTGAGGGGGGACCTGATTGAGGTGTACAAAATTATGAGGGGCATAGATAGGGTAGATAGAAAGGAACTTTTCCCCTTAGTAGAGGGGTCAATAACCAGGGGGCATAGTTTCAAGGTAAGGGGCAGGAGGTTTAGAGGGGATTTGAGGAAAAACTTTTTCACCCAGAGGGTGGTTGGAATCTGGAACTCACTGCCTGAAAGGGTGGTAGAGGCAGGAACACTCACAACATTCAAGAAGCATTTAGATGAGCACTAGAAACGCCATAGCATACAAGGCTACGGACCAAGTGCTGGAAAATGGGATTAAAATAGACAGGGCTTGATGGCCGGCGCGGACACGATGGGCCGAAGGGCCTCTTTCTGTGCTGTATAACTCGATGACTCTAAGACATAAATACTGTGGCAACAAGAGCAGGTCAGAGGCTAGGTATTCTGCGGCGAGTGTCTCACCTCCTGACTCCCCAAAGCCTTTCCACCATCTACAAGGCACAAGTAAGGAGTGTGATGGAATACTCTCCACTTGCCTGGATGAGTGCAGCTCCAACAACACTCAAGAAGCTCGTCACCATCCAGGACAAAGCAACCCGCTTGATTGGCACCCCATCCACCACCTTAAACATTCACTCCCACCACCATCAGCGTACCGTGGCTGCAGTGTGCACCATCTAGAAGATGCACTGCAGCAACTCGCCAAGGATTCTTCGCCAGCACCTCCCAAACCTGCAACCTATTCCACCGAGAAGGACAAGGGCAGCAGGCGCATGGGAACACCACCAGCTCCAAGTTCCCCTCCAAGTCACACACCATCCTGACTTAGAAGTATATCACCAATCCTTCATCGTCACTGGGTCAAAATCCTGGAACTCCCTCCCTAACAGCTCTGTGGGAGCACCTTCACCACACGGACTGCAGCGGTTCCAGAAGGCGGCTCACCACCACCTTCTCAAGGGCAACTAGGGATGGGCAATAAATGCTGGCATTGCCAGCAACGCCCTGATCCTATAAACAAATTTTAAAAAAGACAGGGTCCAGTGTAATATAAAGAGAGACAGGGTCCAGTGTAATATAAACAGAGACAGGGTCTAGTGTAATATAAACAGAGACAGGGTCTAGTGTAATATAAAGAGAGACAGGGTCTAGTGTAATATAAAGAGAGACAGGGTCTAGTGTAATATAAACAGAGACAGGGTCAAGTGTAATATAAACAGAGACAGGGCCCAGTGTAATATAAACAGAGACAAAGTCTAGTGTAATATAAACAGAGACAGGGTCTAGTGTAATATAAACAGAGACAGTGTCTCGTGTAATATAAACAGAGACAGGGTCTAGTGTAATATAAACAGAGACAGGGTCTAGTGTAATATAAACAGAGACAGTGTCTCGTGTAATATAAACAGAGACAGGGTCTAGTGTAATATAAACAGAGACAGGGTCTAGTGTAATATAAACAGAGACAGTGTCTCATGTAATATAAACAGAGACAGGGTCGAGTGTAATAGAAGCAGAGACAGGTTCCAGTGTAATATAAACAGAGACAGGGCCGAGTGTAATATAAACAGAGACAGGGCCTAGTGTAATATAAACAGAGACAGGGTCTAGTGTAATATAAACAGAGACAGGGCCAAGTGTAATATAAACAGAGACAGGGTCTAGTGTAAGATAAACAGAGACAGGGTCTAGTGTAATATAAACAGAGACAGGGTCGAGTGTCATATAAACAGAGACAGTGTCTCATGTAATATAAACAGAGACAGGGCCTAGTGTAATATAAACAGAGACAGGGTCTAGTGTCATATAAACAGAGACGGGGTCTAGTGTCATATAAACAGAGACAGGGTCTAGTGTATTATAAACCGAGACAGGGTCTAGTGTAATATAAACAGAGACAGGGTCTAGTGTAATATAAACAGAGACAGGATCTAGTGTAATATAAACAGAGACAGGGTCCAGTGTAATATAAACAGAGACAGGGTCGAGTGTAATGTAAACAGAGACAGGTTCCAGTGTAATATAAACAGAGACAGGGTCTAGTGTAATACAAACAGAGACAGGGTCTAGTGTATTATAAAAAGAGACGGGGCCTAGTGTAATACAAACAGAGACAGGGTCTAGTGTAATATAAACAGAGACAGTGTCTCGTGTAATATAAACAGAGACAGGGTCTAGTGTAATATAAACAGAGACAGGGTCCAGTGTAATATAAAAAGAGACAGGGCCTAGTGTAATATAAACAGAGACAGGGTCTAGTGTAATACAAACAGAGACAAAGTCTAGTGTAATATAAACAGAGACAGGGTCTAGTGTAATATAAACAGAGACAGTGTCTCGTGTAATATAAACAGAGACAGGGTCTAGTGTAATATAAACAGAGACAGGGTCTAGTGTAATATAAACAGAGACAGTGTCTCGTGTAATATAAACAGAGACAGGGTCTAGTGTAACATAAACAGAGACAGGGTCTCGTGTAATATAAACAGAGACAGGGTCTAGTGTAATAGAAGCAGAGACAGGGTCTCGTGTAATAGAAGCAGAGACAGGTTCCAGTGTAATATAAACAGAGACAGGGTCTAGTGTAATACAAACAGAGACAGGGTCTAGTGTAATATAAACAGAGACAGGGTCTAGTGTAATACAAACAGAGACAGGGTCTAGTGCAATATAAACAGAGACAGGGTCGAGTGTAATTTAAACAGAGACAGGGTCTAGTGTAATATCAACAGAGACAGGGTCTAGTGTAATAGAAGCAGAGACAGGGTCTAGTGTAATAGAAGCAGAGACAGGTTCCAGTGTAATATAAACAGAGACAGGGTCAAGTGTAATATAAACAGAGACAGATTCTTGTACCGTAATCAGCGAGACTGGACCTAGTGTAATGAAGAGTGATGCGGTCTAATGTAATATAAAGAGAGACATGCTTTAAAGCAGGAATTAAAGAGCCATGTTATGGAGTAATACAAACAGGCACGGTCTAGTACTGTAATAACTGAGATAGATTCTAGTGTAATGTAGAAAGAGACTGTGTCTAGTCACTATTACCGAGACAGGATATAATGTAACGTAAACAGAGAAATGATCTAGTATTGTAGTTACAGGCCAGTCACTTCGGTGGTGTGAAAATTATTGGAAAAAATTCTGAGGGACAGTATTAACCATCAATTAGAAAGTTATGATTAATCAAGAACAGTCAGCATGGATTTGTTAATGGAAGGTCGTGTCTGACTAACTTCATTGAATTTTTTTGAGGAGGTAACAAGGAGGGTCGACAAGGGTAATACATTTGATGTCGTCTGCATGGATTTTTGCAAGGCGTTTGACAAGGTCCCACATGGCAGACTGGTCAGAAAAACTTTAGCCCATGGGATCCAAGAGAAAGTGGCAAGTTGGATCCAAAATTGGCTCAGTGGCAGGAAGCAAAGGGTAATGGTCGATGGGTTCTTGTGTGACTGGAAGGCTGTTTCCAGTGGGGTTCCACAGGGCTCAGTACTGGGTCCCTTGCTGTTTGTGGTATATATCAATGATTTAGACTTCACTGTATGGCGCAAGCTTAAGAAGTTTGCAGATGATACAAAAATTGGCCATGTGGTTGTTAGTGAGGAAGAATGAAGATATCAATGGCCTGGTCAAGTGGGCAGAAAAGTGGCAAATGAAATTCAATCCGGAGAAGTGTGAGGTAATGCATTTGGACGGGCTAACAAGAGAAGGGAATACACAATAAATAGTAGGATACCGAGAATGTAGAGGAACAGAGGGACATTGCAGTGCATGTCCACAGATCCCTGAAGGTAGGACAGGTAGATAAGATGGTTAATAAGGCATACAGAATATTTTCCTCTATTAGCTGAGGCATAGAATATAAGAGCAGGGAGGTTATGCTTGAACTGTATAAAATACTAGTTAGGACACAGCTAGAATACTGCGTACAGTTCTGGTCACCACATTACAGGAAAGATGTGATTGCACTAGAGAGGGTACAGAGGAGATTTACAAGGATGTTGCCAGGACTGGAGAATTTTAGCTATGGGGAAAGATTGGCTAGGCTGAGGTTGTTTTCTTTGGAACAGAGCTTGCTGAGGGGAGACTGGATTGAGGAGTATAAAATTATGAGGGACCCAGATAGAGTGGATAGGAAGGACCTATTTCCCTTAGCAGAGGGGTCAATAACCAGGGGGCATAGATTTAAAGTAATTGGTAGAAGGATTAATGGAGAGATGAGGAGAATTTCTTTCACCCAGAGAGTGGTGGGGGTCTGAAACTCACTGCCTGAAAGGTTCATAGAGGCAGAAACCCTCATCACATTAAAAAAGTACTTGGATAAACTCTTGAAGTGCCGTAATCTACAGGGCTACGGACCAAGAGCTGGAATGTGGGATTAGGCTGGAATGTGGGATGAGGCTGGAATGTGGGATGAGGCTGGAATGTGGGATGAGGCTGGAATGTGGGATTAGGCTGGAATGTGGGATTAGGCTGGAGAGCTCTTTTTCGACCAGTGCAGACGCGATGGGCCGAATGGCCTCCTTCTGTGCTGTAAACCTCTGTGATTCTATCACAACCTTTCATAATTTTGATCACCTCTATTAAATCACCCTTTAACCTTCTCTGCTCTAAGTCGAACAATCCCAGCTTCTCCAGTCTCCGCATAACTGAAATCCCACATCCCGGATACAATTCCAGTAAATCTGCTCTGCACCATCTCCAAGAAAGTGACATCCTCCTAAAGTCTGGATTGAAATAAAGTCAATCTTTATTGCTCCTTCAGAGTATTTCTGAGGATGCATTTGGTCTCTTGAAATTGGACTGAGCAGTAATCTGAGTATTATTAATGATGAATTGATGACAATGATTTGACTTGTTCTGACAGTGCAGACGTCTGTGCTCAGCAACATCGGCCTCTGCGAGATTCATCGTTCAATCAGCTCACTGTCGCCACCTGCTGTTGATAAACAGCTACTGCAGGCGCCAGAGTTTCCTTTTAAACATGATTCAGAATTCCACAGACAGCAACTTGCACTGACCCAGTGACGCTCACCCAGAGGAGTTTCTCAGATCAAACCACAAGAGGGCCAAGGTGAATGAAGGGAGGAAGGACCAAAATTACTGCTTTAAATTCAGAGGAGCTTTTCGTGGGAAGGTGGGAAGTTATTTTGGAAGAAAGTGGCAATGAAGAAGGTAAAGGCAACTGTAAAACCCACAAACCACCTGGAATGGTGGTGGAGGAGGAACAGCTGCATCTGGAACGGTCGCATCGTGGCTCTGTTACTGGGCCAGTAATCCAGGGACCTGGACTAATGATCCAGAGACGTGAGTTCAAATCCCACCACGGCAGCTGGGGAATTTAAATTCCATTCATTAAATCAATCTCTGAAATGGCCCAGCAAGCCACTCAGTTGTAACAAACCGCTACAAAAAGCAATAAGAATAATAAAACCGGACGGCCCACCCGGCATCGACCTAGGCACCGGCTTCGGCACACCCAGCCCAGTCGACCCTGCAAAGTCCTCCTCACTAACATCTGGGGACTTGTACCAAATTTGGGAGAGCTGTCCCACAGACTAGTCAAGCAACAGCCTGACATCGTCATACTCACAGAATCATACCTTTCAGCCAATGTCCCAGACTCCTCCATCACCATCCCTGGGTATGTCCTGTCCCACCGGCAGGACAGACCCACCAGGGGTGGTGGCACAGTGGTATACAGTCGGAGGGAGTGGCCCTGGGAGTCCTCAACATTGACTCCGGACCCCATGAAGTCTCATGGCTTCAGGTCAAGCATGGGCAAGGAAACCTCCTGCTGATTACCACCTACCGCCCTCCCTCAGCTGATGAATCAGTACTCCTCCATGTTCAACACCATTTAGAAGAAGCACTGAGAGTAGCAAGGGCACAGAATGGGGGACTTCAATGTCCAGCACCAAGACTGCCTCGGTAGCACCACTACTGACCGAGCTGGCCGAGTCCTGAAGGACATACCTGCCAGACTGGGCCTGCGGCAGGTGGTGAGAGAACCAACACGAGGGAAAACCCTACTTGACCTCGTCCTCACCAATCTACCTGTCGTAGATGCATCTGTCCATGACAGCATTGGTAGCAGTGACCAGCGCACAGCCCTTGTGGAGACGAATCCTGTCTTCACACTGAGGACACCCTCCATCGAGTTGTGTGGCACTACCACCGTGCTAAATGGGATAGATTCAGAACAGATCTAGCAGCTCAAAACTGGGCAT
Source organism: Squalus acanthias (assembly GCA_030390025.1). Taxonomy (NCBI): domain Eukaryota; kingdom Metazoa; phylum Chordata; class Chondrichthyes; order Squaliformes; family Squalidae; genus Squalus; species Squalus acanthias. The sequence continues at coordinate 7,072,479 of CM059452.1, read as the reverse complement.
CCATGAGGCGCTGTGGGCCATCAGCAGCAGCAGAATTGTATTCCACCACAATCTGTAACCTCATGGCCTGGCATATCCCTCACTCTACCATTACCATCAAGCCAGGGACCAACCCTGCTTCAACGAGGAGTGCAGAAGAGCATGCCAGGAGCAGCACCACGCGTACCTACAAATGAGGTGCCAACCTGGGGAAGCTGCAACACAGGACTACATGCATGCTAAAAAGCGGAAGCAGCATTCTATAGACAGAGTTAAGCGATCCCACAATCAACGGATCAGATCAAAGCTCTTCAGTCCTGCCACATCCAGTCATGAATGGTGGAGGACAATTAAACAGCTAACGGGAGGAGGAGGCTCCGTGATTATCCCCATCCTCAATGATGGCAAAGCCCAGCACACGAGTGCAAAAGACAAGGCTGAAGCGTTTGCAAAAATCTTCAGCCAGAAGTGCCGATAAGAGCTGAATTCCAGAGGTGAGGTGAGAGTGTACTTGACATCAAGGCAGCATTTGACCGAGTGTGGCATGAAGGAGCCCCAGTAAAATTGGAGTCAATTGGAATCGGGGGGGAAAACTCTCCACTGGCTGGAGTCATACCTAGCACAAAGGAAGATATTTGTGGTTGTTGGAAGTCAATCATCTCAGCCCCAGGACATCGCTGCAGGAGTTCTTCAGGGCAGTGTCCTAGGCCCAGCCATCTTCAGCTGCTTCATCAATGACCTTCGCTCCATCATAAGGTCAGAAGAGGGGATGTTCGCTGATGTTCGCACAGTGTTCAGTTCCATTTGCAACTCCTCAGATAGTGAAGCAGTCCATGCCCGTATGCAGCTCGACCTGGACGACATTCAATCTTAGGCTGATAAGTGGCAGGTAACATTCGCACCACAGCAAGTGCCAGGCAATGACTAACGCCAAGAAGCGAGAGTCTAACCACCGCCCCTCGACATTAAACGGCATTACCATCGCCGAATCCCTCGTCATAAACATCCAGGGCGTCACCATTGACCAGAAACTTAACTAGACCCGCCATATAAATACTGTGGCAACAAGAGCAGGTCAGGGGGGGGAAGATTCAGGAAAGAGTAAATTTAAAAGCAGCGACAGAAATGACAAGGCTCGAGAGCAGAGCAGAGTTCTGGGTAAAAATAAACAGAGTGGGTCAGGAAGGGACAGAGTGAGTAACAAAGGTAATACAGCATCAGTGACTAAGGTGACATCAGGGAAAAATAGAAAAAAATCAAAGCTAAAGGCACTCTATCTGAATGTGCGAAGCCTTCGTAACAAAGCAGATGAATTAATAGCGGAGGTAGAAATTAATAGGTTTGATCTAATAGCCATTACGGAAAAGTGGTTGCAAAGTTGGGAACTAAATATTTCAGGATACTTAACTTTTAGAAGAGATAGGCAAAATGGAAAAGGAGGAGGGGTAGCCCTGATAATAAAGGATGGGATAAAGACAGGAGAGAGAAAGGATCTTAGCTCCAAAAATCAAGAAGTAGAATCAGTTTGGGTGGAGCTAAGAAACAGCAAGGGGCAGCAAACATTGGTGGGAGTTGTTTATAGGCCCTCAAACAGTAGCTGTAATGTAGGGCAGAGTATAAATCAGGAAATTAGAGGCACATGTAACAAGGGTAATACAGTAATCATTGGGGACTTTAATCTACATATAGACTGGGCAAACCAAATTTGCAGTAATAGTGTGGAGGACAAATTCATGGAAATTATACAACATAGTTTTCTAGATCAGTATGTTGAGGAACCAACAAGGGAACAGGCGATTTTAGATCTAGTATTGTGCAATGAGAAAGGGTTAATTAATAACCTTTTAGTAAAGGGGCCCTTAGGGAAGAGTGACCATAATATGATAGAATTTTATATTAAGTTTGAAAGTGATTTCGTTAAATCCAAAACTAGGGTCTTAAATCTAAACAAAGCAAACTACATAGGTATGAGGGGCGAGTGGGCTAAGGTAGATTGGGAAACTACATTAAAAGGTATGACGGTAGACAAGGCCCAACCATCTTCAGCTGCTTCATCAATGACCTTCCCTTTCATCATAACGTCAGAAGTGGGGATGTTCACTGATGACTGCAGAGTGTTCAGCGCCATTCGCAACTCCTCAGATAATGAAGCAGTCCATGCCTGCATGCAGCAAGACCTGGACGACATTCAGGCTTGGGCTGATAAGTGGCAGGTAACATTCGCGCCACACAAGTGCCAGGCAATGACTATCTCCAACAAGCGAGCGTCTAACCACTGACCCTTGACATTCAACGGCATTACCATCGCCGAATCCCCCACCATCAATATCCTGGGGGTCACCATTGACCAGAAACTTAACTGGACCAGCCACATAAATACTGTGGCAACAAGAGCAGGTCAGAGGCTGGATATTCTGCGGCGAGTGTCTCACCTCCTGACTCCCCAAGCCTTTCCCCCATCTACAAGGCACAAGTCAGGAGTGTGATGGAATACTCTCCACTTGCCTGGATGAGTTCAGCTCCAACAACACTCAAGAAGCTCGACACCATCCAGGACAAAGCAGCCCGCTTGATTGGCACCCCATCTACCACCTTAAACATTCACTCCCTCCACCACCGGCGTACCGTGGCTGCAGTGTGTACCATCTACAAGATGCACTGCAGCAACTCGCCAAGCTTCTTCGGCAGCACCTCCCAAACCTCTACCACCGAGTAGGACAAGGGCAGCAGGGAAACACCACCACCTCCGAGTTCTCCTCCAATTCACACACCATCCTGACTTGGAAATATATCGCCGATCCTTCATCGTCGCTGGGTCAAAATCCTGGAACTCCCTCCCTAACAGCACTGTGGGAGAACCTTCACCACACGGACTGCAGCGGTTCAAGGCGGCGGCTCACCACCACCTTCTCAAGGGCAATTAGGGATGGGCAATAAATGCTGGCCTTGCCAGCAACGCCCACATCCCATGAACAAATAAAAAAAAGCAATGGCTGGCATTTAAAGTAGTAATATATAATTTACAACAAATTCCTTTAAGGCACAAAAGCCCCACAGGAAAAGTGGTCCAATCGTGGCTAACAAGAGAAGTTAAAGATAGTATTAGATCAAAGGAAGAGGCTTATAATATTGCCAAAAAGAGCAGTAAGCCTGAGGATTGGGAGGATTTTAGAATTCAGTAAAGGAGGACCAAGAAATTAATAAAGAAAGAGTAAATAGAATGAGAGTAAACTAGCGAGAGACATAAAAACAGACTGTAAAAGCTTCTCTCGGTATGTAAAAAGGAAAAGATTAGCGAAAGTAAATGTGGGTCCCTTACAGGCTGAGATTGGAGAAATTATAATGGGGAATAAGGAAATGGCGGAGAAATTAAACAAATACCTTGTGTCTGTCCTCTCGGAAGAAGATGCAAAAAACCTCCCGGAAATACTGGAGAACCACAGGTCTGGTGAGAATGAGGAACTGAAAGAAATTAGTATTAGTAAAAAAAATAGTACTGGAGAAATTAATGGGACTGAAAGCCGATAAATCCCCTGGACCTGATGGCCTACATCCTAGGGTTTTGAAAGAGGTGGCTATAGAGATAGTGGATGCATTGGTTGTCATCCTCCAAAATGCCACTGATTCTAGAACAGTTCCCATGGATTGGAAGGTGGCAAATGTAACCCCACTATTTAAGAAAGGAGGGACAGAGAAAACGGGGAACTACAGACCAGTTAGCCTGACATCAGTAGTAGGGAAAATGCTAGAATCTATTATTAAGGACCTGGTAACAGGGCACTTAGAAAATAATAATAGGATTGGGCAGAGTCAACACGGATTTATGAAAGGGAAATCATGTTTGACAAATCTGTTGAGAGTTTTTTGAGGTTGTAACTAGTAGAATAGATAAGGGGGAACCAGTGGATGTGGTGTATTTGGATTTTCAGAAAGCATTCGATAAGGTGCCACACAAGAGGTTATTAAACAAAATTAGGGCTCATGGGATTGGGGGTAATATACTAGCATGGATTGAGGATTGGTTAACGGACAGAAAACAGAGAGCAGGAATAAACGGGTCATTTTCGGGTTGACAGGCTGTAACTAGTGGGGTACTGCAAGGATCAGTGCTTGGGCCTCAGCTATTCACATCTAGATCAATGATTTGTACAGAACTGTCATAAGTATGAGTGGGAATGACTAAAAAATTACCCGAACACGTGAAATAAATTTCAAATAAACATTACATATATAAAATTAATTAAAATGGCATTTAATTAAATATTTTAAACAAAAATTTAATTTTGGGGGGAAAAAATGTATATGCTTTAACGGGGCTAAAAATAAACTTCCCTTATTGGACAGGGTTTTTAATGTATAAATGAGTGATAAAATGTTATTTTTCTATTTTTTAAACTCTTATGCTGGTAAACCAGGCGTAAGAATTCCACGGCCTTTCAGCGAGCGGAGGTTGGGCCAATAGCGCCCTTTTCCTGGGGATGTGGCGGATCTGTCAAGAGAATTCTTGACAGATCGCAAGTGCCGGGTTTTAGTGCATGTGCTACGCATGCCTAAACCCGGCACGTGTGCAGCCCCTCCGGGCACATGCGCACCTCGTACACACCCGTAGGGGTCGCAAAATACGGCCCAATATATCCACGTTTGCTGATGATACAAAGCTGAGTGGGAATGTAAGTTGTGAGGAAGATGCAAAGAGGCTTCAAGGGGAAATAGACAGGCTAACTGAGTGGGGCAAGAACAAGACAAATGGAATATAATGTGGAGAAATGTGAAGTTATCCACTTTGGTCGGAAAAATAGAAAAGCAGAGTATTTTTTAAATGGTGAGAGATTGGGAAATGTTGGTGTTCAGAGGGACCTGGGTGTCCTTGTACACGAATCACTGAAAGTTAACATGCAGGTACAGCAAGCAATTAGGAGAGCAAATGGCCTTTATTACAAGAGGATTTGAGTATAAGAGTAAAGACATCTTACTGCAATTATATAGGGCCCTGGTGAGACCACACCTGGAGTATTGTGTACAGTTTTGGTCTCCTTACCGAAGGAAGGATATACTTGCCATAGAGGGAGTGCAACGAAGGTTCACCAGACTGGTTCCTGCGATGGGAGGATTGTCCTATGAGAAGAGATTGAGTAGACTAGGCCTGTATTCACTAGAGTTTATAAAAATGAGAGTTGATCTCATTGAAACATACAAAATTATTACAGGGCTTGACAGGGTAGCTGCAGGGAGGATGTTTCCCCTGGCTGGGGAATCTAGAACCAGGGGTCACAGTCTCAGGATAAGGGGTCGGCCATTTGGGACTGAGATGAGGAGGAATGTCTTCACTCAGAGGGTGGGTGAACCTGTGGAATTCTCTACCCCAGGGGGCTGTGGAGGCTCAGTCATTGAGTATATTCAAGACCCAGATCGATAGATTTTTGAATATTAAAGGCACCAAGGGATGTAGGGATGGTGCAGGAAAGTGGAGATGAGGAAGATGAGCCATGATCTTATTGAATGGTGGAGCAGGCTCGAGGGCCCGAATGGCCCACTCCTGCTCCAGGTCCTTTTGTTCTGATGAGGTCACCGGCTGGGCGCCGCGCATGCTCAGGAGGCAGAACTCAGGCCGACAATCCGGCCGCTGCTGCGCCTGCGCGCTGGGGTCACCGGGGCAACCGCGCGGGGGCTCCTGGGTAAGGTGAATGGGCGGCCGTTGAGGCGGGAGTCACCGACGGAAAGTGAGTTTGCTGCACCGAGTTAGCTGGAGGTTGGGCAGGGAGATGGTACAGGGGACGGAGAGAGAGAAAATAAGGTTAAATACAAACCCGAGAGTCGGGCGGGAGCTCCCCGGACACCGAATGGAGCGGATTCAGCCGCGCCGATCACCCGGGGTGGCGAGGGGGCGGAGTGAACTGGAGCACGTGACCCCGGGGCGCGGCCTGACTGACGGGAGCGCGGACCAATAGGAAGTGTGGGGCGGGACTGGAGGACCGAGCGGGCGGCGGGTCCTCCAACCAATGGCGGCGCAGCAAGGGGGCGGGGCCTGGTGAGCAGCTCAGGTGCGCTGGGGCCGATTGTGACGCGCTGTCCCCAGGTGAGCAGCTCAGTCAGCACAGAGCTGGGGCTGGAATCTGGGAGAGGGGCCACAGTCAGCGGGCCTGGCAAAGGGCCAGTCACTGATTGAATGGTAGGGATAAGGGGAGACTAACCTAACATCATATCTATAGCTTAAGTAGATAGACTTTTAAGCGAAACGATGGGACCGATTGCTGCAATTTCTGTGCCATGTGGGAACTCCAGGACGCTTCACGTGTCCCGGATAACCGCGGGTGCAGGAAGTGCCTCCAGTGGCTGGAACTCGAGCTCGGGGTTTCTGAGCTTGAGGAGCGGTTGGAGTCACTGCAGGGCAGACGGGAGGCTGAGAATTTCCCGGAGTCCACGTTGCAGGAGGTGGTCACCCCGCAGCTACGGCGAGTTCATGGGAATTGTAACTGGGTGGCCGTCCGGCAGGGTAGGAAGAGGCAGGCAGTGCAGGAATCCTCCGGGAGTGTGGCACTCTCAAACCGGTTTTCAGTGCTGACCAATGGTGAGGGTGACAACACCTCAGGGGAGTGCAGTCTAGAGCACATCCACTGCACAGGGGGGGTACAGCAAAGTGTAGAAATGCAGTGGTCATAGGGGATTCAATAGTCAGGGGGTTAGACAGGTGTTTCTGCAACCCTGGATGTGAGTCCCGCACGGTGTGTTGCCTCCTTGGTGCCAGGGTAAAGGACATCACGGAGAGGGTGCAGAACATTTTGAGGGGGGGGGGGAGTTGAACAGCTAGGAGTCGTAGTCCATATGGGAACCAATGACACAGGAAAGAAAAGGGTTGCGGTCCTGTAGTCAGTGTTTCAGGAACTCTGGAGGAAGTTAAAGAGCAGGACCTGAAAGGTAGCAATCTCTGGATTACTCCCAGTGCCATGCGCTTGTGAGTATAGGAATAGTAGGATAAGACAGGTTAACGCGTGGCTGGAGAAATGAAGCAGGAAGGAGGACTTCAGATTCCTGGGGCATTGGGACCAGTTCTGGGGCAGGAGGGACCTGTCCAAGGTGGACGGGTTGCACCTCAACAGAGCTGGGACCAACATCCTCACGGGAAGGTTAACTGGTGCTGTGGGGCAGGGTTTAAACTAATTTGGCAGGAGCTGTGCTCCAGGATGAAACATTAGAGAGGAGAAAGAAGGTGCACAGAGGACATGGAGAGGCAAATAGCACGAGATTAAAGAATAGTTCAGAAATGGGAGGGATCAGACGGGGGGGCAAATGCGAAGCAGTCTAAGATGGGTTTGGAGTGCATGTGCGTAAATGCACGGAGCGTGGGAAATAAGGTTGGTGAGCCACAGGCACAAGTCACCACATGGGACAATGATATAGTGGGAATAACAGAGACCTGGCTCAAAGAAGGGGAGGATTGGGAACTTAATATTTCTGGCTACAAGGTATTCAGGAAAGAGAGGGAAGGGGAAAAAAAGGTGGCGGCAATACTGATCAATGAAACTATTATAGCACTGGAGAGGGATGATGTCATTGAGGGGGTGAAAGACAGAATCTATTTGGTTTGAATTAAGGAACAATAGAGCAGCTATTACTCTACAGGGTGTGTATTATAGGCCACCAAATAATGAGAAGGAGATAATGGAGCAAATTTGCAGGCAAATTACAGAAAGATACAGGAACTACAGAGTAGTGATAATAGGAGACTTCAATTATCCTAATATAGTCTGGGCTAGCAACAGTCTAAAGGGCAAAGAGGGGGAGGAATTCCTGAAATGTGTACGAGAGAATTTTCTTGAACACTGTTTCCAGCCCAACGGAATAAGGTGGATGAATTAGCTGCGCAAATAGAGGTAAACTAAAATGATTTGATTGGGATTACGGAAACATGGCTCCAGGGTGGCCAAGGCTGGGAACTCAACATCCAGGGGTATTCAATATTCAGGAAAGATAGGCAAAAAGGAAAGGGAGGTGGCGTAGCATTGCTGGTTAAAGAGGGGATTAACACAATTGTAAGGAAGGATATTAGCTCTGATGATGTGGAATCTGTATGGGTAGAACTGAGAAATACCATGGGGCAGAAAACTTTAGTGGGAGTGGTATATAGACCTCCAAACAGTAATGCGGAGGTTGGGGATGGCATTAAAAGGGAAATTAGAGAAGCGTGCAATAAGGGTACAGCAGTCATCATGGGTGACTTTAATCTATATATAGATTGGGCTAACCAAATTAGTAACAATACTGTGGAGGAAGAATTCCTGGAGTGTTTCCGGGATGGTTTCCTGGACCAATATGTCGAGGAACCAACCAGAGATCAGGCCATCTTAGACTGGATATTATGTAATCAGAAAGGATTAATTAGCAATCTTGTTGTACGAGGCCCCTTGGGTCAGTGCGATCATAATATGATAGATTTCTTCATTAAGATGGAGAGTGAAGTAGTTGACTCAGACTAGGGTCCTGAATTTAAATAAAGGAAACTACGATGGTATGAGGCGCGAGTTGGGTCGGATTGATTGGGGAATGTCACTCAAAGGGTTGACGGTGGATAGGCAATGGCAAACATTCAAAGACCGCATGGATGAACTACAGAATTTGTTCATCCCAGTTTGGCATAAGAATAAAACAAAAAAGGTGACTCAACCGTGGCTAACAAGGGAAATTAGGGATAGCATAAATTGGCCAGAAAAAGCAGTAAACCTGAGGATTGGGAGCAGTTTAGGATTCAACAAAGGAGGACAAAGGGATTAATTAAGGGGAAAATAGAATGAGATGAAGCTTGCAGGGAACATAAAAACTGATTGTAAAAGCTTTTATACATATGTGAAGAGAAAAAGATTGGTGAAGTCAAGCGTAGGTCCCTTGCAGTCAGAATCAGGGGAACTTATAATGGGGAACAAAGAAATGGCAGACCAATTAAATACATATTTTGGTTCTGTCTTCACAAAGGAGGACACAAATAACCTCCTAGAGATGTTGGGGAACATAGGGTCTGATGAAAGGGAGGAACTGAAAGAAATCAGTATTTGTAGGGAAATGGTTTTAGGGAAATTGGCGGGATTGAAGACCGATCAATCCCCAGGGCCTGATAAACTACATCCTAGGGTACTTAAGGAAGTGGCCCTAGAAATAGTAGATGCATTGCTGATCATCTTCCAACATTTGATGGAATCTGGAACAATACCCATGGATTGGAGGGTAGCTAATGTTACCCCACTATTCAAAAAAGGTGGTAGAGAGAAAGCGGGGAATTACAGACCGGTAAGTCTGACATCAGTAGTGGGGGAAATGCTAGAGTCCATTATAAAAGATGTAATAGCAGAGCACTTGGAAAACAGTGACAGGATCGGACAAAGTCAACATGGATTTACAAAAGGTAAATCGTGCTTGACTAATCTACTGGAATTTTTTGAGGATGTAACTGGTAAAATAGATAAGGGAGAACCAGTGGATGTGGTGTATTTGGACTTTCAAAAGGCTTTCGATAAGGTCCCGCATAAGAGATTAGCGTGTAAAGTTAAGGCACATGGGATTGGGGGCAAGGTATTGACTTGGATAGAGAACTGGTTGGCAGACAGAAAGCAAAGAGTTGCAATAAACGGGTCTTTTTCCGAGTGGCAGGCAGTGACTAGTGGGGTACTGCAGGGATCGGTCCTTGGACCCCAGCTATTCACAATATATATTAATGATCTAGACAAGGGAACGAGATGTAATATCTCCAAGTTTGCAAACGACACAAAACTGGGTGGGCGTGTGTGCTGTGAGGAGGATGCTGAGAAACTCCAGGATGATTTGGACAGGTTGGGTTATTAGGCAGAAGCATGGCAGATGCAATATAACGTGGATAAATGCGAGGTTATCCACTTTGGTGTCAAAAACAGGAAGGCAGATTATTATCTGAATGGCAATAGATTGGGAGAAGGGGAAGTGCAATGAGACCTGGGTGTCCTTGTGCACCAGTCGCTGAAGGTAAGCATGCAGGTGCAGCAAGCGGTTAAGAAGGCAAATGGTATGTTGGCCTTCGTAGCGAGAGGATTCGAGTACAGGAGCAAGGATGTCTTGCTGCAGTTGTACAGGACCTTGGTGAGACCACATCTTGAGTATTGTGTGCAGTTTTGGTCGCCTTTTCTGAGGAAGGAGGTTCTTGCCATGGAAGGAATTCAGCGAAGATTCACCAGGCTGATACCTGGGATGGCAGGAATGACGTATGAGGAGAGATTGGGTCGATAAGGCTTATACTCGCTGGAGTTTAGAAGAATGAGAGGGGATCTCATTGAAACTTATAAAATTCTGACAGGACTGGACAGACTAGATGCAGGAAGGATGTTCCCGATGGTCGGGGAGTCCAGAACCAGGGGTCACAGTCTAAGGATAAGGAGTAATCCATTTAGGACAGAAATGAGGAGGAATTTCTTTACCCAGAGAGTGGTGAACCTGTGGAATTCTCTACCACAGAAGGCAGTAGAGGCCAATTCATTAAATATATTCAAGAAGGAGTTAGATATATTTCTTAAGGCTAAAGGGATCAAGGGATATGGGGAGAAAGCAGGGACAGGGTTCTGAATTTGGATGATCAGCCATGATCGCATAGAATGGCGGAGCAGGCTCGAGGGGCCGAATGGCCGACTCCTGCTCCTATCTTCTATGTTTCTATGAAGGAAGCAGAGCTGGATCTAGTTCTGGGGAATGAAGTGGGGCAAGTGGAGCATGTTTCAGTGGGAGAGCATTTGGGGAACAGGGATCAGAACATCGTCAGGTTAAAAATAGTTATGGAAAAGGACAAGTGTGAAAATATTTAACTGGAGGAGGGCTAACTTCAGTGAGTTGAAAAGGGATCTGGCCCAGGTGGATTGGAATCAAAAGTTGGTAGGCAAAACAGTAATTGAACAATGGGAGGGCTTCAGAGAGGAGATGGTTTGTGTACAGAGTAGACACATTGCCATGAGGGGGAAAGGAAGGGCATCCAAAGCTAGAGCTCCCTGGATGACTAAAGATATAGAGGTTAAAATAAGACAGAAAAAGGAGGCTTATGACAATTCTAAGGTTAATAAGATAGTA
>CM059452.1:6914279-7061224 GCA_030390025.1 Squalus acanthias | reverse complement strand
TCCCCTGAGCCTTCTCTGCTCTCAGAAGAACAGCCCCAGTTTCTCCAAGTCTCTCCACGGAGCGACAGCTTGTGTCCTCCCTTCCCTACACACCGCGGCAGCGAGCTCCAGTCGGGCCCGGGCCCGTCCTCAACAGTGAGAAGGGGAAGGACAAAAAGAGCAGCTGGAAGTCGACGGTTTCAGCAACAATATTTGTTTATTTTTTCCATATATTTAAAAAAAGGAAAAATACCCGGCCCGATCCCAACTAGAATTTCTCCTGAGTGCCCGTTCCCAGCTAACTCCCTCTCCGGGAAGTTCACAGTTTTTTTCTTGTCAGTTTTTTGTTTTGTTTTTTGCGGGGATTAAATATGTATATTTTCCATCGCTCTCTCTTATTGGTTAATATGAAAGCCCGGTGGAGGAATTGGGAGCAGAAAACACCAGCTGAGGAATCCTCATCGATGGAAGCAGAAACCCTGTAGAAGCTCATCTAAGGGATGGAGGAATGGATGGAGGGAGGGATGTAGGGATGGAGTTTCTCCCTATTTACTCGATCAAAACCCCTCATGATTTTGAACACCTCTATTAAATCTCCCCTGAACATTCTCGGCTCTAAGGAGAACAATCCCAGCTTCCAGCTGCTCTGACGGTGAACCTCACGCAGAGTAAATCTCAAGTTCTGTGAGTCCTTCTGCCTCGGGCACTCCCAGATGTTCCTTTGCAGAATCGCTGACACTTTTATATGGATCCAGTGGAAATCCCGTGCACGGTTACAACAATTGGGAATAACATCCCAGGCAGGATAAGAGAACCAGGCCCTGACAGTTAAATGGATCGGTGTAAGACTGGGCTCAGGCCCTGAACTTTAGACACACTGAGCTTAATGGCAACATTTTAAAATACAAGCTGTGATATGTTAACAGCCTCGGCTCAGTAGGATCACTCTCGCCTCTGAGTCTGAAGGTCATAGGTTCAAGCCCAACCCAGAGGCTTGAGCCCATAATCTAGGCCGACACTCCCAGTGCAGTGCTGAGGGAGTGCTGCACTGTCGGAGGAGCCACCTTTCAGATGAGACGTTAAACCGAGACAGCCATCTGTCCTCACAAGTGAATATAAAAGATCCCATGGCACTATTTTAAAGAAGAGCAGGGGAGTTCACCCTGGTGTCCTGGTTAATATTTATCCCTCAACCAAAATCACTAAACACAGATATTTTGGTCAATATCTCCTTGCTGTTTGTGGGATCTTGCTGTGCGCAAATTTGCTGCAGCATTTCCTACTTTACAACAGTGACTATATTTCCAAAGTTCTCATTGTCTGTAAAGAGCTTTGGGATGTCCTGAGGCAGTGAAAGGCGCTATATAAATGCAAGTTCTTTCTAAATGTCAACATTTTAAAATCCCAGTTGCGATATGTTAAAAGCTCAGACATTACTGCGATTGTAGGACACTCCTCTGCTCACTGTTTTAACTTGTTTAGTTTCAATGGGTTGAAGCTTCCACTAAATGGACATCCAGTGGATCACCAGCCTGTTCACAGATGTCCCATTGATTTCAGCAGCAGAACTTTCAGAACTGAATTATTAATATTAATATTTTTTCCTTTGTTATAAATCACATCTGTTCTAATCGAACAAAACTGAATCCAATGTCACTGTTCGAGATATTGCTATTCATTTTGTACCAACTGTCAATATTCTTAAAATAAACCCTTGTTGTGAGTTGAAACGAATCAATAAGTGACTTTGTTGATCTGGTTTTGCTGCCATGAACACTTCATGGAAACCAGTGAGGCGTTTATGTAAATAAACACAGAAATAAAAGTCCCAGATTAGAGTATTGAGCGACAGAAACACAATAAATGTTTCCCCACCAACACAGAACAGAAATAAAGAGAGAAATGCAAATGTCTCAACGGATTCCAGCAACAATTGTTTTTTGAGACATTTCTCTAAGTTATAGGAGAATAAAGTAAAGATGATATCCATGTTCAGAATGGGGAAAGATTCCCACAAATCACCGTACATTGTGACATCACAAATGTGTGTGTGGAGATTTCCTGTATCCTCTCCCTCTCTGCCACTCTCTCCTATTTCCACCTTGTGTCTTGCCTCTCAAGAACGGGTCATTGTCTTTACTCCAAAGCAAGATGTCAACCTCTTACAAAAGTTTTCCCTCAGCCCTATTCATAGGCCTCGAACCAAATTGATTGGAGTGCGCAGAGGGAGCTGTAATATAAAATGTGTCCTGTGCATTATATGACCTGCGAGAGTTTGATGGGACAATGTAGAGGGAGCTTTACTCTGTATCTAACCCGTGCTATACCTGCCCTGGGAGTGTTTGATGGACAAAATTGAGAGGTCGCACAACACCAGGTTATAGTCCAACAGTTTTATTTGAAATCACAAGCTTTCGGAGCTATCGATTGCCCCTTCCTCAGGTGAAGTAAATAGCTACAGAATCGCCAAAGCATATATAGATAGAGAACAAAGCACGTGTACCTTACAATTGCAGACAACTAAATTAAATCATCCTGACTGTTTGATGGGACAGTGTAGAGGGAGCTTTAATCTGTATCTAACCCGTGCTGAACATGCCCTGGGAGTGTTTGATGGGACGGTGTAGAGGGAGCTTTACTCTGAATCTAACCCGTGCTGTTAATGCGCTGGGAGTGTTTGATGGGAAGTGTAGAGGGAGCTTTACTCTGTATCTAACCCGTGCTGAACGTGCCCTGGGAGTGTTTGATGGGACGGTGTAGAGGGAGCTTTACTCTGTATCTAACCCGTGCTGTACCTGCCCTGGGAGTGTTTGATGGAAAGTGTAGAGGGAGCTTTACTCTGTATCTAACCCGTGCTGTACCTTCCCTGGGAGTGTTTGATGTGACAGTGCAGAGGAAGATTTATTCTGTATCTATCCCATACTGTACCAGTTCTGATTGTGTTTGATGGGACAGTTTAGAGGGAGCTTTACTCTGTATCTAACCCGTGCTGCACCTGCCCTGGGAGTATTTGATGGGTGGTGAAGAGGGAGCTTTACTCTGTATGTAACCCGTGCTGTACCTGTCCTAAAGTATTTGATGGGACAGTGTGGAGGAAGCTTTACTCTGAATCTGATCCGTGCTGTACTTGCGCTGGGATTGTTTGAAGGGAAAGTGTCGCGGGGGCTTACCTCCGTATCTAACCCGTGCTCTACCTGCTCTGGTAGTGTTTGATGGGACAGTGTAGAGGGAGCTTTAGTCTGTATCTAACCCGTGCTGTACCTGCTCTGGTAGTGTTTGATGGGACAGTGTAGAGGGATCTTTACTCTGTATCTAATCCGTGCTGTACCTGCCCTGGGAGTGTTTGATGGGACAGTGTAGAGGGAGCTTTACTCTGTATCTAACCCGTGCTGTACCTGCCCTGGGAGTGTTTGATGGGACAGTGTAGAGGGAGCTTTATTCTTTATCTAACGCGTGCTGAACCTGGCCTAGGAGTGTTTGATGGGACAGTATGGAGGGCGCTTTACTCTGTAAAGGGATAGATACTGTTCTTTGCAGCCGAGAGCGTGAGTCCCGAATGGCAGAGACTCTGAACAAATATTTTGCATCTGTCTTCACTGTAGAAGTCACTAACAACATCCCAATAATGGATAATCAAGGGGCCACAGGGAGTGGGGAACTAAAGACAATCACTATCACTAAGGAAATAGTACTTGGTAAAATAATTGGACTAAAGTATGACAAGTCCCCTGGACCAGATGGCCTGCATCCCAGGGTCTTAAAAGAAGTGGCTGCAGAGATAGTGGATGCATTGGTTGCAATATACCAAAATTTCCTGGACTCTGGAGAGGTCCCAGCGGATTGGAAAACTGCTAATGTAACACCCCTATTTTAGAAAGGAGGGAGACAGAAAGCAGGAAACTATAGACCAGTTAGCCTAACATCTGTCGTTGGGAAACTGCTGGAGTCCTTCATTAAGGAAGCAGTAGCAGGGCATTTGGAAAATCATAATGCAGTCAAGCAGAGTCAGCATGTTTTTATGAAAGGGAAATCATGTTTAACAAATTTGCTGGAATTCTTTGAGGATGTAACAAGCAGGGTGGACAAGGGTGAGCCAGTGGATGTGGTGTATTTGGATTTCCAGAAGGCATTCGATAAGGTGCCACATAAAAGGTTACTGCATAAGATAAGAGCTCATGGAGTTGGGGGTGATATATTAGCATGGATAGAGAATTGGCTAACTAACAGAAAGCAGAGAGTCGGGATAAATGGGTCATTTTCTGGTTGGCAAACGGTAACTAGTGGGGTGCCACAAGGATCGGTGCTGGGGCCCCAACTATTTACAATCTACATTAATGACTTGGATGAAGGGATCGAGTGTAATGTAGCCAAGTTAGCGGATGATACAAAGATGGGTGGGAAAGCAAGTTGTGCAGAGGACTCAAAGAATCTGCAAAGGGATATAGACAGGCTAGGTGAGTGGGCAAACATTTGGCAGATGGAGTATAATGTGGGAAAGTGCGAGGTTATACACTTTGGCAGGAAAAATAAAAAAGCAAACTATTATTTAAATGGAGAGAGATGACAAAATGCTACAGTTTAGAGGGACCTGGGGGTCCTTGTGCATGAAACACAAAAAGTTAGCATGCAGGTACAGCAAGTAATCAAAAAGATAAATGGAATGTTGGCCTTTATTTCAAGGGGGTTGGAGTATAAAAGCAGGGAAGTCCTGCTACAACTGTGCAAGGTATTGGTGAGACCACACCTTGAGTACTGCGTACAGTTTTGGTCTCCTTATTTAAGGAAGGATATACTTGCATTGGAGGCAGTTCAGAGACGATTCACTAGGTTAATTCCAGAGATGAGGGGTTTGACTTATGAGGAAAGGTTGAGCAGGCTGGGCCTATACTCATTGGAATTTAGAAGAATGAGAGGTGATCTTATCGAAACATATAAGATACTGAGGGGGCTCGACAGGGTAGATGCAGAGAGGATGTTTCCCCTCATGGGGAAATCTAGAACTCGGGGGCACAGACTCAGAATAAAGTGTCGCCCTTTTAGAACTGAGATGAGGAGGAACTTATTCTCTCAGTGGGTAGTAAATTTGAGGAATTCTCTGCCGCAGAGAGCTGTGGAGACTGGGTCATTAAATATATTTGCAAGATAAGGGAGTCAAGGGTTATGGGGAGCCGGCTGGGAAGTGGCTTTGAGCCCTAGATCAGCCATGATCTTATTGAATGGCGGAGCAGGCTCGAGGGGCCAAGTGACCGATTCCTGCTCCTATTTCTTATGTTCTTATGTTCTTCTGAGCTTTACTCTGTATCTAACCCGGGCTGTACCTGCCCTGGGAGTGTTTGATGGGATTGTGCAGAGGGAGCTTTACTCTGTATCTAACCGGCGCTGTACCTGCCCTGGGACTGTTTGATTGGACAGTGTAGAGGGAGATTTACTCTGTATCTAACCCGTGCTGTACCTGGCCTGGGAGTGTTTGATGGGACAGTGTAGAGCGAGCTTTACTCTATATCTAAACCGTGCTGTACCCGACCTGGGCGTGTTTGATGGGACAGTGCAGAGGGAGCTTTACTCTGCATCTAACCCGTGCTGTACCTGCCCTGGGTGTGTTTGATTGGACAGTGTAGAGGTAGCTTTACTCTGTATCTAACCCGTGATGTACCTGCCCTGGGAGTGTTTGATGGGACAGTGTAGAGGGAGCTTTACTCTTTATCTAACCCGTGCTGTACCTGCCCTGGGACTGTTTGATGGGACAGTGTAGCGGGAGCTTTACTCTGTATTTAACCCGTGCTATACCTGCCCTGGGTGTGTTTTATTGGACAGTGTAGAGGGAGCTTTACTCTGTATCTAAACCGTGCTCGACCTGGCCTGCGAGTGTTTGATGGGACATTTTAGAGGGAGATTTACTTTGCATCTAACCCGTGCTGTACCTGCCCTGGGAGTGTTTGATGGGACAGTTTAGAGGGAGATTTACACTGAATCTAACCCATACTGTACCTGCACTGGGAGACTTTGCTGGGACATTGTAGAGGGCGCTTTACTCTGTTTTTAACCTGTACTGTACCTGCCCTGGGATTGTTTGATGGGGCAGTGTAGAGGGAGATTTACATTGTATCTAACCCATGCTGTCCCACCCCTGGGTGTGTGATTTGGGACAGTGTAGAAGGAGCTTTATTCTGTAGCTAGCCCGTGCTGTCCCTGCCCTGGGAGTGTTTGATGGGACAGTGTAGAGGGAGCTTTACTCTATATCTAAACCGTGCTGTACCTGGCCTGGGCGTGTTTGATGGGACAGTGTAGAGGGAGCTTTACTCTGCATCTAACCCGTGCTGTACCTGCCCTGGGTGTGTTTGATTGGACAGTGTAGAGGGAGCTTTACTCTGTATCTAACCCGTGATGTACCTGCCCTGGGAGTGTTTGATGCGACATGCAGAGGGAGCTTTATTCTGTATTTAATCCGTGGTGTACCTGTCCTGGGTGTGTTTGATTGGACAGTTTAGAGGGAGCTTTACTCTATCTTACCCGTGATGTACCTGCCCTGGGAATTTTTGATGGGACAGTGTTGAGGGAGCTTTACTCTGTATCTAACCCGTGCTGTACCTGTCCTGGGACTCTTTGATTGGACAGTGTAGCGGGAGTTTTACTCTGTATTTAACCCGTGCTATACCTGCCCTGGGTGTGTTTTATTGGACAGTGTAGAGGGAGCTTTACTCTGTATCTAAACCGTGCTCGACCTGGCCTGCGAGTGTTTGATGGGACATTTTAGAGGGAGATTTACTTTGCATCTAACCCGTGCTGTACCTGCCCTGGGAGTGTTTGATGGGACAGTTTAGAGGGAGATTTACACTGAATCTAACCCATACTGTACCTGCACTGGGAGACTTTGCTGGGATATTGTAGAGGGCGCTTTACTCTGTTTTTAACCTGTACTGTACCTGCCCTGGGATTGTTTGATGGGGCAGTGTAGAGGGAGATTTACATTGTATCTAACCCATGCTGTCCCACCCCTGGGTGTGTGATTTGGGACAGTGTAGAAGGAGCTTTAATCTGTAGCTAGCCCGTGCTGTCCCTGCCCTGGGAGTGTTTGATGGGACAGTGTAGAGGGAGCTTTACTCTATATCTAAACCGTGCTGTACCTGGCCTGGGCGTGTTTGATGGGACAGTGTAGAGGGAGCTTTACTCTGCATCTAACCCGTGCTGTACCTGCCCTGGGTGTGTTTGATTGGACAGTGTCGAGGGAGCTTTACTCTGTATCTAACCCGTGATGTACCTGCCCTGGGAGTGTTTGATGCGACAGTGCAGAGGGAGCTTTATTCTGTATTTAATCCGTGGTGTACCTGTCCTGGGTGTGTTTGATTGGACAGTTTAGAGGGAGCTTTACTCTATCTTACCCGTGATGTACCTGCCCTGGGAATTTTTGATGGGACAGTGTTGAGGGAGCTTTACTCTGTATCTAACCCGTGCTGTACCTGTCCTGGGACTCTTTGATTGGACAGTGTAGCGGGAGTTTTACTCTGTATTTAACCCGTGCTATACCTATCCTGGGTGTGTTTGATTGGACAGTATGGAGGAAGCTTTACTCTGTATCTAACCCGTGATGTATCTGCCCTGGGAGTGTTTGATGGGACAGTGTAGAGGGAGCTTTACGCTGTGTCTAAACCGTGCTGTACCTGCCCTGGGAGTGTTTGATGGGACAGTGTAGAGGGTGCTTTACTTTGTATCTATCCCGTGCTGTACCTGCCCTGGCAGTTTTTGATGGGACAGTGTAGAGGGAGCTTTACTCTGTATCTAACCCGTGCTGTACCTGCCCTGCGAGTGTTTGATGGGACAATGTAAAGGGAGCTTTACTCTGTATCTAACCCGTGCTGTGCCTGTCCTGGCAGTGTTTCTTGGGACAGTGTAGAGGGAACTTTACTCTGTTTCTAACCTGTGATTTACGTGACCTGGGATTGTGTGATGGGACAGTGTAGAGGGAGTTTTACTCTCTATCTAACCCGTGCTGTCCCTGCCCTGGGTGTGTGTGATTGGACAGTCTAGGGAGAGCTTTATTGTATATCTAATCAGTGCTGGATCTGAACTGGGATTGTTTGATCTTACACTGTAGAGGGAACATCACTCTGCATTTAAAGTGTGCTGTACCTGCCTTTGGAGTGTTGGATGGGAGTGTGTCGAGGTACTTGATGGGCCGAATGGCCTCCTTCTGTGCCCTTATGACTGTATGAATCTATGACTCTATAACAGCAGTGGAGTTCTCCCTGGTATGTTGCTGAATATTTATCCCTCTACCAAAATCACTAAACACAGATATTTTGGTCAATATCGCCTTGCTGTTTGTGGGAAATTGGCTGCAGCATTTCCTACATTACAACAGTGACTATACTTCCAAAGTTCTTCATTGTCTGTAAAGCGCTTTGGGACGTCCTGAGGCAGTGAAAGGCGCTATATAAATGCAAGTTCTTTCTAAATGACAACATTTTAATGGGTTGAAGCTTCCACTAAATGGACATCCAGTGGAACACCAGCCTGTTCACAGATGTCCCATTGATCTCGGCAGCAGAACTTTCAGAACTGAATTCTTAATTTTAATATTTTTTCCTCTGTTATAAATCATATCTGTTTTAATTGAACAAATCTGAAGCCAACGTCACTGTTCAGGATATTTCTACTCATTTTGCACCAACTGTCAATATTCTTAAAATAAACCCTTGTTGTGAGTTGAAACGAATCAATAAGTGACTTTGTTGATCTGGTTTTGCTGCCATGAACACTTCATGGAAACCAGTGAGGCGTTTATGTAAATAAACACAGAAATAGAAGTCCCAGATTAGAGTATTGAGCGACAGAAACACAATAAATGTTTCCCCACCAACACAGAACAGAAATAAAGAGAGAAATGCAAATGTCTCAACGGATTCCAGCAACAATTGTTTTTGGGACATTTCTCTAAGTTATAGGAGAATAAAGTAAAGATGATATCCATGTTCAGAATGGGGAAAGATTCCCACAAGTCACCGTACATTGTGACATCACAAATGTGTGTGTGGAGATTTCCTGTATCCTCTCCCTCTCTGCCTCTCTCTCCTATTTCCACCTTCTGTCTTGCCTCTCAAGAATGGATCATTGTCTTTACCCCAAAACAAGACGTCAATGTCTCACAAAAGTTTTCCCTCAGCCCTATTCATAGGCCTCGAACTAAGTTGATTGGAGTGCGCAGAGGGAGCATTAATATAAAATGTAACCTATACATTAGATAAACTGGGAATGTTTGATGGGACACTGTAGAGGGAGCTTTACTTTGTATCTAAGCCGTGCTGTACCTGCCCTGGGAGTGTTTGATGGGACAGTGTAGAGGGAGATTTACTCTGTATATAACCCGTGCTGTCCCTGCCCTGGGAGTATTTGATGGATAAGTGTACAGGGAGCTTTACTCTGTATCTAACCTTTTCCGTCTCTGCCCTGGGAATGTGTGATGGGATAGTGTCGAGGGAGCTTTACTCTGTATCTAATCCGCACTGTACCTGCCCTGAGAGCGTTTGATGTGAGAGTGTAGAGGGAGCGTTACTATTTATCGAACCACTGCTGTACCTGCCCTGGGAGTGTTGGATGGGACAGTGTGGAGGGAGCTTCACTCTGTTTCTAACCCAAGCAGTACCTGCCCTGAGAGTGTTTGATCGGACAGTGTAGAGGTTCTTTACTCTGTATCTAACCTGTACTGCACCTGCCCTGGGTGTGTTTGATTGGACTGTGTAAAGGAAGTTTTACTCTCTGTCCAATCCGTGCTGTACCTGCCCTGGGAGTGTTTGATGGGACTGTGTAGATGGAGAATCAATCTGTATCTAGCCGGTGCTCTACATGCCCTGGGAGTATTTGATGGGAAAGTGTAGAGGGAGATTTACTCTGTATCTAGCATGTTCTGTACCTGCCCTGGGAGTGTTTGATGGGACAGTGTAGAGGGAGCTTTACTCTGTATCTAACCCGTGCTGTCCCTGCCCTGGTTATGTTTGATGGGACAGTGTAGAGCGAGCTTTACTCTCTATCGAACGCGCGCTTTCTCTGCCCTGGGTATGGGTGAAGCGTCAGTTTAGAGGGAGCTTTACTCTGTATCTAACCCTTGCTGTCCCTGACCTGGGAATGTGTGATGGGGCAATGTAGAGGGAGCGTTATTCTGTATCTAAAATGTGGAGGACCTGTCCTGGGAGTGTTTGATGGGACAGTTTCGTGTGAGCTTTACTATGTATATAACCCATGCTGTACCTGCCCAGTGAATGTTTGATGGGACAGTGTAGAGGGAGCAATCCTCTGTATCTAACACATGCAGTACCTTCCCTGGAAGTGTATGATGGGACAGTGTAGAAGGAGCTTTACTCTGTATCTAACCTGTACTGCACCCGCCCTGGGAGTGGTTGATGGGAAAGTGTAGAGCGAGTTTTACTCTGTATCTAACCCGTGCTGTCCCTGCCCTGGATATGTGTGATGGGAAAGTGTAGAGGGAGCTTATTCTATATCTAATCCGTGTTGTACATTCACAGGGCGCGTTTGATGGGACATTGTAAAGAAAGCTTTACTCTGTATCTAATCCGTGCTGTCCCTGCCCTGGATATGTGTGATGGGACTGCTTAGAGGGAGCTTTACTCTCTATCTAACCCTGCTGTCCCTGACCTTAGAATATGTTTTGGGACAGCGTAGAGGCAGCTTTATTCTGTAGCTAACCCGTGCTGTCCCTGCCCTGGGACTGTGTGATGGGACAGTGTAGAGGGAGCTTATTCTATATCTAATCCGTGTTGTACATTCACAGTGCGCGTTTGATGGGACATTGTAAAGAAAGCTTTACTCTGTATCTAATCCGTGCAGTACCTGCCCTAGGAGTGTTTTATGGATCAGTGTCGAAGGAGCTTTATTCTGGATCTAACCTGTTCTGTACCTTCCGTGAAAGCGTTTGCTGGGAGAGTGTAGAGGGAGCTTTACTCTACATATAACCCATGCAGTGCCTGCCCTGGGAGTATTTGATTGTACAGTGTAGAGGGAGCATTACTCTGTATCTAATCTGTGCTGTATCTGCCCTGGGTGTGTTTGATGGGACAGTGTACAGGGAGCTTTACTCTGTATCTAACCCGTGCTGTACCTGCCTTGGGAGTGTTTGATGGGACAGTGTAGAGGGAGCTTTACTCTGTATCTAATCCGTGCTGTACCTGTCCTGAGAATATTTGACGCGACAATGTAGAGGAAGCTTTATTCTGCATCTAACACATGCTGTACTTGCCCTGGGAGTGTTTGATGGGACAGTGTAGAGGGAGCATTACTCTGTATCTAACAGGCGCAGAACCTGCCCCGGGAGTGTTTGATGGGACAGTGTAGAGGGAGCTTTACTCTGTATCTAACCCGTGCTGTACCTGCCCTGGGAATGTTTGATAGGACAGTGTAGAGAGAGCTTTACTCTGTATCTAATCTGTGCTGTATATGCCCTGGGTGTGTTTGATGGGACAGTGTAAAGGAACCTTGTCACTGTATCTAATCCGTGCTGTACCTGTCCTGAGAATATTTAACGCGACAATGTAGAGGAAGCTTTATTCTGCATCTAACACATGCTGTACTTGCCCTGGGAGTGTTGATGGGACAGTGAGTATCTAACCCGTGCTGTACCTGCCCTGGGAATGTTTGATAGGACAGTGTAGAGAGAGCTTTACTCTGTATCTAATCTGTGCTGTATATGCCCTGGGTGTGTTTGATGGGACAGTGTAAAGGAACCTTGTCACTGTATCTAATCCGTGCTGTACCTGTCCTGAGAATATTTAACGCGACAATGTAGAGGAAGCTTTATTCTGCATCTAACACATGCTGTACTTGCCCTGGGAGTGTTTGATGGGACAGTGTAGAGGGAGCATTACTCTGTATCTAACCTGTGCTGTCCCTGCCCTGGGAGTGTTTGATTGGACAGTGTAGAGGGAGCATTACTCTGTATCTAACATGTGCAGAACCTGCCCTGGGAGTGTTTGATGGGACAGTTTAGTGTGAGCTTTGCTCTGTAACTATCCCGTGCTGTACTTGCCCTGGCTATGGGTGATGGGACAGTTTAGAGGGAGCATTCCTATGTCTGAACACATGCAGTACCTTCCCTGGGAATGTTTGATGGGACAGCGTAGAGGGAGCTTTACTCTGTATCTAACCTGTACTGCACCTGCCCTGGGAGTGTTTGATCGGAAAATGTAGATCGATCTTTACTCTGTATCTAATCCGTGCTGTACCTGTCCTGGCAGTGTTTGTTGGGACAGTGTAGAAGGAACTTTACTCTGTATCTAACCGGTGATTTACCTGCCCTGGGATTGTGTGATGGGACAGTGTAGAGGGAGCATTTCTCTGTATCTAACCCTTGCTGTACCTGCCCTGGGAGTATTTGATGGGCAGTGTAGAGGAAGCTTTACTCTGTTTAAACCCGTGCTGTGCGTGCCCTGGGAATGATTAATGGGACAATGTTGAGGGAGATTTACTCTGAATCTAACCGGTGCTGTGCCTACCCTGGGAATGTTGGATGGAACAGTGTAGAGGGAGCGTTCATGTGTATCTATCCCTTTTTGTACCTGCACAAGGAGTGTTTGATGCGACAGTGTAGTGTGAGCTTTACTCTGTATCTAACCTGTGCTGTACCTGCCCTGCGAGTATTTGATGGGACAGTGTAGAGGGAGCATTATTCTGTATCTAACCCGTGCTTTACTGCCCTGGGAGTGTTTGATGGGACAGTGTAGAGGGAGCTTTAATCGTATCTAGCCCGTGCTGTGCCTGCCCCGGAAATATTTGATGTGTGATGTGTGATGGAAGAGGAAAGAGGGAGCTTTATTCTGTATATAACCAATGCAGTACCTGCCCTGAGAGCGTTTGAAGAGTCCGCTTCGTGGGATCTTTACTATGTATCTATCCAGTACTGTTTCCCTGGGAGTGTTGGATGGGACAGTATAGAGGGAGCTTTACTCTGTATATAACCCATGCAGTACCTGCCCTGAGAGTGTTTGATGTGACAGTGTAGAGCGAGCTTTACTCTGTATCTAACCCGTGTTGTCCCTGCCCTGCGAAAGTGTCCTGGGACAGTTTAGAGGGAGCTTTACTCTGTATCGAACCCTGGCTGTCCCTGCACTCGGCCTGTTTGATGGTAGAGTGTAGAGGGATCTTTACTCTCTACCTAACCTGTACTGTTACTGCACTGGGAGTGTTTAATTTGACAGTGTAGAGGGAGATTTACTCTGTATCTAACCTGTGCTGTACCTGCCCTGGGAGTGTTTAATGGGACAGTGTAGAGGGAGATTTACTCTGTATCTAACCTGTGCTGTACCTGCCCTCGAAGTGTTTGATGGGACAGTGTAGAGGGAGCTTTACTCTGTATCTAACCCGTGCTGTACCTGCCCTGGTTGTGTTTGATGTGACAGTGTAGAGGGAGCTTTACTCTGTATCGATACCGTGCTGTACTTGCCCTGGGAGTGATTGATGGGTCAGTGTAGCGGGAGCTTTACTCTGTATCTAACCCATGCAGTACCGGCCCTGTGAATGTTTGATGGGACAGTGTAGAGGGAGCTTTATTCTGTATCTAACCCATCCAGTATATGCCTGGGAATATTTGATGGGACATTGTAGAGGGAGTTTTACTCTGAAACTAACCTGTACTGCACATGCCCTGGGAGTGTTTGATGGAATTGTGTAGAGCGAGCTTTACTCTGTATCTCACCCTGGCTGTCCCTGCTCTGGAAATGTGTGATGTGACAGTTTAGAGGGAGCTTTATTCTATTTCTAATCCGTGCTGTACCTGCATAGGGCGTGTATGATGCGATAGTGTAGAGGAAGCTTTACTCTGTATCTAACCTGTACTGTACCTGCCCTGGGAGTGTTTGATGGGACATTTTAAAGGAAGCCTTACTCTGTATCTAACCCGTGCTGTACCTGCTCTGTGAGAGTTTGACGGGACAGTGTCGTATGAGCTTTATTCTGCATCTAACACATGCTGTACCTGCCCTGGGAGTGTTTGATGGGACAATTCAGAGGGAGCTTTATTTTGTATCTAACCTGTGCTGTACCTGCCATTGGAGTGTTTGATGGGACAGTGTAGAGGGAGCTTTACGCTGTATGTAACACATGCAGTACCATCCCTGTGAGTGTTTGATGGGACAGTGTAGAGGGAGCTTTACTCTGTATCTAATCCGTGCTGTACCTGCCCTGGGTATGTTTGATGGGGCAGTGTAAAGGATACCTGATTCTTTATCCATTCCGTGCTGTCCCTGCCCTGAGTGTGTTTGACGGGACTGTGTAGAGGGAGCTATATTCTGCATCTGACACATGCTGTACCTGCCCTGGGAGTGTTTGATGGGACAGTGTAGAGGGAGCTTTACTCTGTATCTAACCCGTGCTGTACCTGCCCTGGGACTGTTTGATGGGACAGTGTATAGGGATCGTTTCTCTGTATCTAACATGTGCAGTACCTGCCCTGTGAATTTTTGATGGGACAGTGTAGAGGGAGATTTACTCTGAATCTAACCTGCAGTGCCCATGCCTTGGGAGTGTTTCATGGGACAGTGTAGAGTGAGCTTTAATCTGTATCTAATCCGTGGTGTAACTGTCCTCGGTATGTGTGGTGGGACAATTTATAGGGAGCTTTACTTTGTATCTAATCCGTGATGTAACTGCACTGAGCGTGTTTGGTCGGACAGTGTAGATGGAAAATCACTCTGTATCTAAGCCGTGCTGTACCTGCCTGGGAGTCTTTGATGGGAGAGTTTAGTGTGAGCTTTACTCTGTATCTCACCCGTGCAGTACCTGCCCAGTGAATGTTTGATGGGAGAGTGTAGAGGGAGCATTCCTCTGTATCTAACACATGCAGTACCTTCCCTGGGCGTGTTTGATGGGACAGCATCGATTGAGCTTTACTCTGTATCTAACCTGTACTGCACCTGCCCTGGGAGTGTTTGATGGGACAGTGTAGAGGGAGCATTCCTCTGTATCTAACACATGCAGTACCTGCCCTGGGAGTGTTTGATGGGACAGTGTCGAGGGAGCATTCCTCTGTATCTAACACATGCAGTACTTTCCCTGGGCGTGTTTGATGGGACAGCATCGTTTGAGCTTTACTCTGTATCTAACCTGTACTGCACCTGCCCTGGGAGTGTTTGATGGGACAGTGTAGAGGGAGCATTCCTCTGTATCTAACACATGCAGCACCTGCCCTGGGAGTGTTTGATGGGACAGTGTAGAGGGAGCATTTTTCTGTATCTAACACATGCATTACCTTCCCTGGGCGTGTTTGATGGGACAGCATCGATTGAGCTTTACTCTGTATCTAACCTGTACTGCACATGCCCTGGGAGTGTTTGATGGGAAAGTGCAAAGGAAGCTTTACTTTGTTTCTAATCCGTGCTGCACCTGCCCTGGGAGTGATTGATGGGTCAGTGTAGCGGGAGCTTTACTCTGTATCTAACCCATGCAGTACCGGCCCTGTGAATGTTTGATGGGACAGTGTAGAGGGAGCTTTATTCTGTATCTAACCCATCCAGTATATGCCTGGGAATATTTGATGGGACATTATAGAGGGAGTTTTACTCTGAAACTAACCTGTACTGCACCTGCCCTGGGAGTGTTTGATGGAATTGTGTAGAGCAAGCTTTACTCTGTATCTCACCCTGGCTGTCCCTGCTCTGGAAATGTGTAATGGGACAGTTTAGAGGGAGCTTTATTCTATTTCTAATCCGTGCTGTACCTGCATAGGGCGTGTATGATGCGATAGTGTAGAGGAAGCTTTACTCTGTATCTAACCTGTACTGTACCTGCCCTGGGAGTGTTGATGGGACATTTTAAAGGAAGCCTTACTCTGTATCTAACCCGTGCTGTACCTGCTCTGTGAGAGTTTGACGGGACAGTGTAGTATGAGCTTTATTCTGCATCTAACACATGCTGGGAGTGTTTGATGGGACAGTGCAGAGGGAGCTTTATTTTGTATCTAACCTGTGCTGTACCTGCCATTGGAGTGTTTGATGGGACAGTGTAGAGGGAGCTTTACTCTGTATCTAACCCATGCAGTACCATCCCTGTGAGTGTTTGATGGGACAGTGTAGAGGGAGATTTACTCTGTATCTAACCCGTGCTGTACCTGCCCTGGGAGTGTTTGATGGGACAGTGTAGAGGGAGCTTTACTCTGTATCTAACCCGTGCTGTACCTGCCCTGGGACTGTTTGATGGGACAGTGTATAGGGATCTTTTCTCTGTATCTAACATGTGCAGTACCTGCCCTGTGAATTTTTGATGGGACAGTGTAGAGGGAGATTTACTCTGAATCTAACCTGCAGTGACCATGCCCTGGGAGTGTTTCATGGGACAGTGTAGAGTGAGCTTTAATCTGTATCTAATCCGTGGTGTAACTGCCCTCGGTATGTGTGGTGGGACAATTTATAGGGAGCTTTACTTTGTATCTAATCCGTGATGTAACTGCACTGAGCGTGTTTGGTCGGACAGTGTAGATGGAAAATCACTCTGTATCTAAGCCGTGCTGTACCTGCCTGGGAGTCTTTGATGGGAGAGTTTAGTGTGAGCTTTACTCTGTATCTCACCCGTGCAGTACCTGCCCAGTGATTGTTTGATGGGACAGTGTAGAGGGAGCATTCCTCTGTATCTAACACATGCAGTACCTTCCCTGGGCGTGTTTGATGGGACAGCATCGATTGAGCTTTACTCTGTATCTAACTTGTACTGCACCTGCCCTGGGAGTGTTTGATGGGACAGTGTAGAGGGAGCTTTACTCTGTATCTAACCTGTACTGCACATGCCCTGGGAGTGTTTGATGGGACAGTGTAGAGGGAGCAGTCCTCTGTATCTAACATATGCAGTACCTGCCCTGGGAGTGTTTGATGGGACAGTGTAGAGGGAGCATTCCTCTGTATCTAACACATGCAGTACCTTCCCTGGGCGTGTTTGATGGGACAGCATCGATTGAGCTTTGCTCTGTATCTAACCTGTACTGCACATGCCCTGGGAGTGTTTGATGGGAAAGTGCAAAGGAAGCTTTACTTTGTATCTAATCCGTGCTGCACCTGCCCTGGGAGTGATTGATGGGTCAGTGTAGCGGGAGCTTTACACTGTATCTAACCCATGCAGTATCGGCCCTGTGAATGTTTGATGGGACAGTGTAGAGGGAGCTTTATTCTGTATCTAACCCATCCAGTATATGCCTGGGAATATTTGATGGGACATTGTAGAGGGAGTTTTACTCTGAAACTAACCTGTACTGCACCTGCCCTGGGAGTGTTTGATGGAATTGTGTAGAGCGAGCTTTACTCTGTATCTCACCCTGGCTGTCCCTGCTCTGGAAATGTGTGATGGGACAGTTTAGAGGGAGCTTTATTCTATTTCTAATCCGTGCTGTACCTGCATAGGGCGTGTATGATGCAATAGTGTAGAGGAAGCTTTACTCTGTATCTAACCTGTACTGTACCTGCCCTGGGAGTGTTTGATGGGACATTTTAAAGGAAGCCTTACTCTGTATCTAACCCGTGCTGTACCTGCTCTGTGAGAGTTTGACGGGACAGTGTAGTATGAGCTTTATTCTGCATCTAACACATGCTGTACCTGCCCTGGGAGTGTTTGATGGGACAGTGTAGAGGGAGCTTTATTTTGTATCTAACCTGTGCTGTACCTGCCATTGGAGTGTTTGATGGGACAGTGTTTGGTTAGAGCTTTACGCTGTATGTAACACGTGCAGTACCATCCCTGGGAGTGTTTGATGGGACAGTGTAGAGGGAGCTTTACTCTGTATCTAATCCGTGCTGTACCTGCCCTGGGTATGTTTGATGGGGCAGTGTAAAGGATACCTGATTCTTTATCCATTCCGTGCTGTCCCTGCCCTGAGTGTGTTTGACGGGACTGTGTAGAGGGAGCTATATTCTGCATCTGACACATGCTGTACCTGCCCTGGGAGTGTTTGATGGGAAAGTGTAGAGGGAGCTTTTCTCTGTATCTAACCCATGCAGTACGTGCCCTGTGAGTGTTTGATGGGACAGTGTAGAGGGAGATTTACTCTGTATCTAACCCGTGCTGTACCTGCCCTGGGACTGTTTGATGGGACAGTGTATAGGGATCTTTTCTCTGTATCTAACATGTGCAGTACCTGCCCTGTGAATTTTTGATGGGACAGTGTAGAGGGTGATTTACTCTGAATCTAACCTGCAGTGCCCATGCCCTGGGAGTGTTTCATGGGACAGTGTAGAGTGAGCTTTAATCTGTATCTAATCCGTGGTGTAACTGTCCTCGGTATGTGTGGTGGGACAATTTATAGGGAGCTTTACTTTGTATCTAATCCGTGATGTAACTGCACTGAGCGTGTTTGGTCGGACAGTGTAGATGGAAAATCACTCTGTATCTAAGCCGTGCTGTACCTGCCTGGGAGTCTTTGATGGGAGAGTTTAGTGTGAGCTTTACTCTGTATCTCACCCGTGCAGTACCTGCCCAGTGAATGTTTGATGGGACAGTGTAGAGGGAGCATTCCTCTGTATCTAACACATGCAGTACCTTCCCTGGGCGTGTTTGATGGGACAGCATCGATTGAGCTTTACTCTGTATCTAACCTTTACTGCACCTGCCCTGGGAGTGTTTGATGGGACAGTGTAGAGGGAGCTTTACTCTGTATCTAACCTGTACTGCACCTGCCCTGGGAGTGTTTGATGGGACAGTGTAGAGGGAACATTCCTCTGTATCTAACACATGCAGTACCTGCACTGGGAGTGTTTGATGGGACAGTGTAGAGGGAGCATTCCTCTGTATCTAACACATGCAGTACCTTCCCTGGGCGTGTTTGATGGGACAGCATCGATTGAGCTTTACTCTGTATCTAACCTGTACTGCACATGCCCTGGGAGTGTTTGATGGGAAAGTGCAAAGGAAGCTTTACTTTGTATCTAATCCGTGCTGCACCTGCCCTGGGTTTGTTTGATGGGACAGTGTAAAGGAAGCCTTACTCTGTATCTATTCCGTGCTGCACCTGCCCTAAGAGTGTTTGACGGGACTGTGTCGAGCGAGCGTTATTCTGCATCTGACACATGCTGTACCTGCCCTGTGAATGTTTAATGGGACAGTGTAGAGGAAGCGTTACTCTATATCTAACGCATGCAGTGCCTGCCCTGGGAGTGTTTGATGGGACAGTGTCGAGGGAGATTTACTCTGAATCTACCCTGTACTGCCCCTGCCCTGGGAGTGTTTGATAGGCCAGTGTAGAATGAGTTTTACTCTGTATCTAATCCGTGGTGTACCTGCGCTGGGAGCGGTTTTTTGTATAAAGCAATTTTAATTGATTTTATGGGACGTGGGCATCGCTGGCAATGCCAGCATTTATTGCCCATCCCTAATTGCCCTTGAGAAGGTGGTGGTGAGCCGCTTTCTTGAACCGCTGCAGTCCGTGTGTTGAAGGTTCTCCCACAGTGCTGTCAGGGAGGGAGTTCCAGGATTTTAACCGAGCGACGATGAAGGATCGGCGATATACTTTCAAGTCAGGATGTTGTGTGACTTGGAGGGGAACTTGGAGGTAGCGGTGTTCCCATGCACCTGCTGCCCTTTTCCTTCTAGGTGTAAGAGGTCGCGGGTTTCGGAGGTGCTGCCCAAGAAGCCTTGGCGAGTTGCTGTATTGCATCTTGTAGATGTTACACACTGCAGCCACAGTACGCCTGTGGTGGAGGGAATGAACGATTAAGGTGGTAGATGGGGTGCCAATCAAGCGAGCTGCTTTGTCCTGGATGGTGTTGAGCTTCTTGAGTCTTGTTGGAGCTGTACTCATCCAGGCATAGAGTAATAGAGTCATAGAGTTATACAGCACAGAAAGAGGCCCTTCGGCCCATCGTGTCCGCGCCGGCCATCAAGCCCTATCTAATCTAATCCCATTTTCCAGCACTTGGGCCGAAGCCATGTATGCTATGGCGTTTCAAGTGCTCATCTGAATGTTTCTTGAATGTTGTGAGGGTTCCTGCCTCTACCACCCTTTCAGGCAGTGAGTTCCAGATTCCAACCACCCTCTGGGAGAAAAAGTTTTTCCTCAAATCCCCTCTAAACCTCCTGCCCCTTACCTTGAAACTATGCCCCCTGGTTATTGACCCCTCTACGAAGCGGAATAGTTCCTTTCTATCTACCCTATCTATGCCCCTCATAATTTTGTACACCTCAATCAGGTCCCCCCTCAGCCTTCTCTGCTCTAAGGAAAACAACCCCAGCCTGTCCAGTCTCTCTTCATAGCTGAAACGCTTCAGCCCATGTAACATCCTGGTGAATCTCCTCTGCACCCTCTCCAATGCAATCACATCCTTCCTATAGTGTGGCGACCAGAACTGCACACAGTATTCCAGCTGTGGCCTAACTAGCGTTTTGTACAGCTCCATCATAACCTCCCTGCTCTTATATTCTATGCCTTGGCTAATGAAGGCAAGTATCCCACAGGCCTTCTTAACCACCTTATCTACCTGTCCTGCTGCCTTCAGGGATCTATGTACATGCACACCAAGGTCCCTCTGATCCTCTGTCCTTCCTAGGGTCCTACCATTCATTGTGTATTCCCTTGCCTTGTTAGTCCTCCCAAAATGCATCACCTCACACTTTTCAGAGTTAAATTCCATTTGCCACTGTTCTGCCCATCTGACCAACCCGTCTATATCGTCCTGTAGCCTGAGGCTTCTCTCCTCGCTATTTACCACTCCACCAATTTTCGTGTCATCTGCGAACTTACTGATCATACCTCCTACATTCATATCTAAATCATTAATGTACACTACAAACAGCAAAGGACCCAGCACCGATCCCTGCGGTACACCACTGAACACAGGCTTCCAGTCACAAAAACAACCTTCGACCATCACACTCTGCCTCCTGCCACTAAGCCAATTTTGGATCCAATATGCCAAATTGCCCTGGATCCCAAGGGCTCTTACCTTCTTGACCAGTCTCCCATGGGGGACTTTGTCAAAAACCTACTGAAGTCCATGTAGACTACATCAACTGCACTACCCTCATCCACACACCTAGTCACCCCCTCGAACAATTCAATCAAATTGGTTAGACATGATCTCCCCCTGACAAAGCCATGCTGACTATCCTTGATTAATCCTTGCCTCTCCAAGTGGAGACTAATACTGTCCCTCAGAATTTTTTCAATAATTTCCCTACCACTGATGTTAGGCTCACTGGCCTGTAATTCCCTGGTTTATCCCTACTACCCTTCTTGAATAATGGTACTACGTTAGCTGTCCTCCAGTTCTCTGGCACTTCCCCTGTGGCCAGGGAGGTTCTGCAAATTTGTGTCAGAGCCCCTGCAATCTCCTCCCTGCCTCACACAGCAGCCTGGGATACATCTCCTCTGGGCCTGGGGAATTATCCACTTTTAAGCCCGCTAAAACCGCTAGTACCTCCTCCCTCTCAATACTAACTTGTTCAAGTATATCACAATCCCCCTGCCTGATTTCTATGCCTACAATAGTCCTTCTCCATATTGAACACAGATGCAAAATATTCATTTAAAACCTCACCCACATCTTTCGGCTGTACACACAGATTGCCACTTTGGTCCCTAATGGGCCCTACTCTTTCCCTGGTTATCCTATTGCCCTTAATATACTTATAAAACACCTTGGGATTTTACTTTATTTTGCCCACCAGTGTTATTTCATGCCCCCTCTTCGCTCTCCTAATTTATTTTTTAAGTACCTCCCGGCACTTTCTATACACCTCTAGGGCTTCCACTGTTTTTAGTACTTTGTATCTGCCAAAAGCCTCCCTTTTTTTCCTAATCCATTCTTGAATATCCCTTGACATCCAGGGTTCCCTGGGCTTGTTGGTCCCACCCTTGACCTTTACGGGAACATGTTGGCGTTGTACTCTCTCTATTTCCTTTCTGAATGACTCCCACTGCTCTGATGTGGATTTTCCTACAAGTAGCTGATCCCAGTCCACTTTGGCCAAATCCTGCCTTATCATATTAAAATTGCCCTTCCCCCAATTTAGAACCTTTATATCCGGTCCATCTTTGTCCTTTTCCATGACTACCTTAAATCTTAAGGACACCTTCCCTGAAAGATTGTATCTCTGCAATTTCTGTGTTTATATACTGTGTAATATTGCAGATTCACTCATTGTACCTTTACCTGACGAAGGGGCGACAGCTCCGAAAGCTTGTAATTTTAAATAAATCTGTTGGACTATAACCTGGTGTTGTGCGACTTCTCATTTTTACCTTAAATCTCACCGAATTATGGTCACTGTCACCAAAATGCTCTCCTACTGACACTTCTACCACTTGCCCGGCTACATTCCCAAGAATTAGGTCCAGTACCGCCCCCTCTCTTGTAGGACTTTCTACATGATGACTCATTAAGCTCTCCTGGATGCACTTTAAACATTCTGCACCCTCTGAGCCTTTCACACTCTGACTATCCCAGTTAATATTGGGGAAGTTGAAATCCCCTGCTATTATTACCCTATTATTTCTACACTTCTCTGAGATTTGCCTACATGTTTGTTCCTCTATCTCCCCCTGACTGTTTGGGGGCCTATAGTACACTCCCAGCAAAGTGCTGAGTATTCCATCACACTCCTTACTTGTGCCTTGTAGATAGTAGAAAGGCTTTGGGGAGTCAGGAGGTGAGACAGTCGCCGCAGAATAACTAGCCTCTGACCTGCTCTTGTTGCCACAGTATTTATGTGGCTGGTCCAGTTACGTTTCTGGTCAATGGTGTCCCCCTGGATGTTGATGGTGGGGGATTCGTTGATGGTAATGCCATTGAATGACAAATGCGGTGGTTAGACTTACGCTTGTTGGAGATCGTTATTACCTGGCACTTTTGTGGCGTGAATGTTGCCTGCCACTTATCAACCCAAGTCTGAACGTCGTCCAGGTCTTGTTGCATGCGGGCATGGACTGCTTCATTATCTGAGGAGTTGTGAATGGCACTGAACACTGTGCAGTCATCAGCGAACATCCCCATTTCTGACTTTATGTTGGAGGAAAGTTCATTGATGAAGCAGCTGGAGATGGTTGGGCCTAGGACTCTGCCCTGAGGAACTCCTGCAGCGATGTCCTGGGGCTGTGATGATTGACCTTCAATCACCACAACCATCTTCCTTTGTGCTAGGTATGACTCCAGCCAGTGGAGCGTTTCCCCCCCGATTCCCATTGACTTCAGTTTTACTAGGGCTCCTTGATGCCACACTCGGTCAAATGCTGCCTTAATGTCAAGGGCAGTTACTCTCACCTCACCTCTGGAATTCAGCTCCTTTGTCCATGTTTGGACCAAGGCTGTAATGAGGTCGGGAGCCGAGTGGTCTTGGCCGAACCCAAACTGGGCATCAGTGAGCAGGTTATTGGTGAATAAGTGCCGCTTGATAGCACTGTCAATGACACCTTCCATCACTTTGATGATGATTGAGAGTAGACTGATCGGGCGGTAATTGGCCAGATTGGATTTGCCCTGCTTGTTGTGGACAGGACACAGCTGGGCAGTTTTCCACATTGTCGGATAGATTCCATTGTTGTAGCTGTACTGGAACAGCTTGGCTCGAGGCGCGGCTCGTTCTGGAGCACGAGTTTTCAGCACGATAGCCTGGATGTTGTTGGGGCCCATAGCCTTTGCTGAATCAAGTGCGCTCAGCCGTTTCTTGATACCACGTGGAGTGAATCGAATTGGCTGAAGACTGGCTTCTGTGATGGTGGGGACCTCAGGAGTAGGCCGATGTCGATCATCCACTCGGCACTTCTGGCTGAAGATGGCTGCAAACACTTTTGCACTCAAGTGCTGGGCTCCACCATCATTGAGGATGGGAACATTCCTGGAGCCTCCTCCTCCCGTTAGTTGTTTAATGGTCCACCACCATTCACGACTGGATGTGGCAGGACTGCAGAGCTTTGATCTGATGGGACAGTGTAGAGGGAAACAGGGATAGGTACATTTTTATTTTGACCATCAATTGCACAACGTTATTACACACTCGAGGTATATATCAGGAGATTCTGTGTGATGCTGAGGTGATCACTGGACAATAAACCACAGAGACTGGTGAGTAGCTGCTCATTATCCTCGGTGTGATTTCATTCCCATTTCAACTGAATACTGCGGACAGACAGGCTCACCATGGTAATGGTCAGTGTGACATCACTTTCTAAACAAGAGCGTGCATGAGAATGTGTTATCAATAACATTTGAAGGAATTAAACTATCAGAAATTACATTTGGAATAAAATAAAATAAAATGATGAAAAATAACTGGTGAACATAATCATTTTTTGTGGAATGCACTTGCAAACATTGACAAAAATGTGTTTTGTACACACTCACACACACACATCACACATATATACAGCAAACACTTCTTGTGTTCGCTCTATTCAGTTGTTCCTCTTAACCAGATGAGAGATAAAGAATCGGTGGACATTAGGACCCCGCGGCAGCCCATACGGCGGGGCTGTGAGGTCACAGTTCCAGGCTCTGTCACACAATCAGTGGGTCCCGCGAAAGATCAATAGAAAATACTGCAGGAAAAATAAAGTAATCTTTAACACAACAGCGCTTGCCACTAAGTAGATCAAAGTGCAGTGCACTATTGCTCACCTTTAGTCCTGTCCCTCAATCCCAGCTCTTCTCTGGGAGCTTGTCACAAGATTCACCCCATCATTTCAACACAAATATTACCGACAAATACCAGATCAATTAGAAATTACACACAGCTGCTGATAGCTATTAACAACAATAAACTTATGCTTCCAACCATAAATGATTGCATCCTCCCACCCACTCACATATTGCAGTAACCAAAATTAATATCATACTTTAGGTTAATGTTAGAATATGTATAACATAGCATCAATGTACAGGGTGGAGGTGGCAAATTAATCCATGCCCTGAGTTAAACGGTAGAAAGGTCTGTATTCATTAGACAAGACTAAGATGGTGGGAAATTAAACTGCAGAGTCAGCTGCAGAGTATGACTCGTGGGAAAATTAGGGAGGATACCTACTCAGCAAGGCAGGATAACACGCATACAAGACAACATACATAAGGATTGAGTGACGATGTGGCCTGAGGTGGCCTTCGCTTGTTTGTGAAGCTACAACATGGCTGGCCAGAAGACAAAATGGCTTACATCGAAGTCAAGTTGAACTAATTATACTATGCTTGCTTTGCAGAAGTACATGAGCAGGTCACAAGGTCAGAATCTGTGCTTTGAAGAGAATGTGACTCTCAGACTACACGAATAGATAAGACAGAAGGCCACGATGATAGAGGAGTTGGGATAAGTCAATTAAGCAAAAACATGTCATTCAACGGATCATCCTCCGCCATTTCCGCCACCTCCAGCGTGATCCCACCACCAAACACATCTTCCCCTCACCTCCCCTTTCAGCATTCCGCAGGGACCGCTCCCTCCGCGACACCCTAGTCCACTCCTCTACCACCCCCAGCACCCCTTCCCCTTCGCCCGGCACCTTCCCGTGCACGCGCAGGAGATGCAACACATGCCCTTATACCTCCCCTCTTCCCACTGTCCAGGGCCCCAAACACCCCTTCCAGGTGAAACAGCGATTTACTTGTACTTCCTGCAATTTAGTATACTGTATTCGCTGCTCACGATGTGGACTCCTCTACATTGGGGAGACCAAACGCAGATTGGGTGACCGCTTTGCGGAACACCTCCGTTCAGTCCGTAAGGGGGACCCCGAGCTCCCGGTGGCCTGTCACTTTAATTCACCGCTTCACTCCCACTCTGACCTCACCGTCCTCGGCCTATTACACTGTTCCACGGAAGCTCAGCGTAAGCTCGAGGAACAGCACCTCATCTTTCGTTTAGGCACGCTACAGCCCTCTGGACTCAATATCGAGTTCAACAATTTTAGATCATAACCTCAGCTCCAATCACATTTATATTTTATTTTATCCACCCTTTTATTTGTCCCCCCCACCTTTTTTTTCCTCCTAGAAGCTGGCAGCTGTCCTTCATTCTGCCAGTGGATTTCACACTTCATTCAGCCTTAATCTGTCACATTAACACCACCTCTAGCCTTGCATATCTCTTAATGTCTCTTAATGTCTCTTCATCTCCTCCTTTGTTCCTTTATCCCCTCCCCCTTTTCCCAGCTTTACCCTGGCCTTAAATCTATTTGATTTCCAGCTCTTCCCAGTTCTGATGAAAGGTCATCGACCTGAAACGTCAACTCTCTTTCTCTCTCTACGGATGCTGCCTGGCCTGCTGAGTTTTTCCAGCGTTTTCTGTTGTTATTAAGCAAAAACATGATTGACTGCAGAATGTGGGAAGAAAGCATAAAAATGTCACGTGGTAGAAGTAATGGATATAATGGAATACTAGACACCATGATGGATAAATTTGTACTCGCCCCTAGGGCAGGATGAGACTGATAAGATTATGTATAAAAATGCAATTTACTAAGCTGTCGTTGGAGTCGGATCCAAGAGGTTCTCCCCAGGCCTGTGAATAAAGACCGTTTTGAACCATCACTCGAAGTCTGTCTTCTGTAGTGAAGCTAAGCGTCGACCTTGTATATCACTTGGTCCGCTGATTGCGTACATCACATATATGTATATTATTTATATTAATACCTGTCTATCCATCTAACAGAGAAATGGTCTAGAACAGTAATAACGCAGACATGGTCGAGTGTAATGTAAACAGAGACAGGGTCTAGTGTAACATAAACTGAGAGAAAGTCTAGTGTAATATAAACAGAGACAGGGCCTAGTGTAATATAAACAGAGACAGGGTCTAGTGTAATATAAACAGAGACAGGGTCTAGTGTAATATAAACAGAGACAGGGTCTAGTGTAATATAAACAGAGACAGGGTCTAGTGTAATATAAACAGAGACAGGGTCTAGTGTAATATAAACAGAGACAGGGTCTAGTGTAATATAAACACAGACAGGGTCTAGTGTAATAAAAACCAGAGACAGGGTCTAGTGTAATATAAACAGAGACAGGGTCTAGTGTAATATAAACAGAGAAAGGGTCTAGTGTAATATAAACAGAGACAGGGTCTTGAGTAATATAAACAGAGACAGGGTCAAGTGTAATTTAAACAGAGACATGGTCTGTTGTCATAAAAACAGAGACAGGGTCTAGAGTAATATAAACAGAGACAGGGTCTAGTGTAATATAAAAAGAGACAGGGCCTAGTGTAATATAAACAGTGACAGGGTCAAGTGTAATTTAAACAGAGACAGGGTCTAGTGTAATATAAACAGAGACAGGGTCTAGTGTAATATAAACAGAGACTGGGCCTTGTGTAATATAAACTGAGACATGGTCTTGTGCAGTAATAGCTGATAAATCTGTGCCCTCTGGTTAATGACCCTCCTACCAGTGGAAACAGTTCCATAGAATCATAGACTAACAGCACAGAAGGAGGCAATTCAGCCCATTGAGTCTGTGCTGGCTCTTTAAAAGAGCAATCCAGTTAATCTCACCCCCCCCTCGCTCTTTCCCCATATCCCTGAATATTTTTTCCTTCAAGTTTTTATCCAATTCCATTTTGAAGGACACTATTGAATCTGTATCCACCACCCTATCAGGAAGTGCATTCCAAATCCTAACCACTCGTTGTGTAAAGACGTTT
Organism: Squalus acanthias; assembly: GCA_030390025.1. Classification (NCBI taxonomy): domain Eukaryota; kingdom Metazoa; phylum Chordata; class Chondrichthyes; order Squaliformes; family Squalidae; genus Squalus; species Squalus acanthias. Next base: position 7,033,642 of record CM059452.1, on the reverse strand, counting down.
TTTCTCATATCGCCTCTGGTTTATTCTCCAATCACCTTAAATCTGTGCCCTCCGGTTATTGACCCTTCAGCCATTGGAAACAGTTTCTCTTTATTTTCTCCATCTAAACCCTTCATGATTTTGAACACGTGTATCAAATATCCTCTTAGCCTTCTCTCCTCTAAGGAGAACAATCCCATCTTATGCAGTCTGTCCATATTAACTGAAGTGTCTCATCCCTGGTACCATTCTATTAAATCGCCCTGAACATTCTCGGCTCTAAGGAGAACAATCCCAGCTTCCAGCTGCTCTGACGGTGAACCTCACGCAGAGTAAATCTCAAGTTCTGTGAGTCCTTCTGCCTCGGGCACTCCCAGATGTTCCTTTGCGGAACCTCTGACGCTTTTATATGGACACAGTGGAAATCCCGTGCACCTTTACAACAGTGTGAGAATAACATCCCAGGCAAGATAAGAGAACCAGGCCCTGACAATTAAACGGATCGGTGTAAGACTGGGCTCAGGCCCTGAACTTTAGACACACTGAGCTTAATGGCAACATTTTAAAATACAAGCTGTGATATGTTAACAGACTCGGCTCAGTGAGATCACTCTCGCCTCTGAGTCTTAAGGTCATAGATTCAAGCCCACACCAGAGGCCTGAGCCCATAATCTAGGCCGACATTCCCAGTGCAGTGCTGAGGGAGTGCTGCACTGTCGGAGGAGCCACCTTTCAGATGAGATGTTAAGCCGAGGCTCGGTCTGCTTTATCAAGTGAATATAAAAGATCCGATGGCACTATTTTAAAGAAGAGCAGGGGAGTTCGCCCTGGTGTCCTGGTTAATATTTATCCCTCAACCAAAATCACTAAACACAGATATTTTGGTCAATATCGCCTTGCTGTGTGTGGGATCTTGCTGTGCGCAAATTGGCTGCAGCATTTCCTACTTTACAACAGTGACTATATTTCCAAAGTCCTCATTGTCTGTAAAGCGCTTTGGGACGTCCTGAGGCAGTGAAAGGCGCTATATAAATGCAAGTTCTTTCTAAATGACAACATTTTAAAATCCAAGTTGCGATATGTTAAAAGCTCAGACATTGCTGCGATTGTAGGACACTCCTCTGCTCACTGTTTTAACTTGTTTAGTTTCAATGGGTTGAAGCTTCCACTAAATGGACATCCAGTGGAACACCAGCCTGTTCACAGATGTCCCATTGATTTCAGCAGCAGAACTTTCAGAACTGAATTATTAATTTTAATATTTTTTCCTTTGTTATAAATCACATCTGTTGCAATTGAACAAAACTGAAGCCAACGTCACTGTTCGAGATATTTCTATTCATTTTGTTCTAACTGTCAATATTCTTAAAATAAACCCTTGTTGTTAGTTGAAACGAATCAATAAGTGACTTTGTTGATCTGGTTTTGCTGCTATGAACACTTCATGGAAACCAGTGAGGCGTTTATGTAAATAAACACAGAAATAGAAGTCCCAGATTAGAGTATTGAGCGACAGAAACACAACAAATATTTCCCCATCAGCACAGAACAGAAATAAAGAGAGAAATGCAAATGTCTCAACGGATTCCAGTAACAATTGTTTTTTGAGACATTTCTCTAAGTTATAGGAGAATAAAGCAAAGATGATATCCATGTTCAGAATGGGGAAAGATTCCCACAAATCACCGGACATAGTGACATCACAAATGTGTGTGTGGAGATTTCCTGTATCCTCTCCCTCTCTGCCTCTCTCTCCTATTTCCACCTTCTGTCTTGCCTCTCAAGAATGGATCATTGTCTTCACCCCAAAACAAGATGTCAATTTCTCATAAAAGTTTTCCCTCAGCCCTATTCATAGACCTCGAACCAAATTGATTGGAGTGCGCAGAGGGATCTTTAATATAAAATGTAACCTGTACATTAGATAAACTGGGAGTGTTTGATGGGACAGTGTAGAGGGAGCTTTACTCTGTATCTATCACGTGCTGTACCTGCCCTGGGTGTGTTTGATGGTCATGATGCGGAGATGCCGGTGTTGGACTGGGGTGGACAAAATTGAGAGGTCGCACAACACCAGGTTATAGTCCAACAGTTTTATTTGAAATCACAAGCTTTCGGAGCTATCGATCGCCCCTTCCTCAGGTGAAGTAAGTAGAGTAAGTAGAGTAGACGACTTCACCTGAGGAAGGGGCGATCGATAGCTCCGAAAGCTTGTGATTTCAAATAAAACTGTTGGACTATAACCTGGTGTTGTGCGACCTCTCAATTTTGTGTTTGATGGGACAGTGTAGAGGGAGCTTTACTCTGTATCTATCACGTGCTGTACCTGCCCTGGGTGTGTTTGATGGGACAGTGTAGAGGGAGCTTTACTCTGTATCTATCACGTGCTGTACCTGCTCTGGGTGTGTTTGATGGGACAGTGTAGAGGGAGCTTTACTCTGTATCTATCACGTGCTGTACCTGCCCTGGGTGTGTTTGATGGGACAGTGTAGAGGGAGCTTTACTCTGTATCTATCACATGCTGTACCTGCCCTGGGTGTGTTTGATGGGTCAGTGTAGAGGGAGCTTTACTCTGTATCTAACCCGTGCTGTACCTGCCCTGGTTATGTTTGATGGATAAGTGTAGAGGGAGCTTTACTCTGTATCTAACCCGTGCTGTACCTGCCCTGGGAGTGTTTGATGGGACAGTGTAGAGGGAGCTTTACTCTGCATCTAACCCGTGCTGTACCTGCCCTGGGAGTGTTTGATGGGACAGTGTAGAGGGAGCTTTACTCTGCATCTAACCCGTGCTGTACCTGCCCTGGGAGTGTTTGATGGGACAGTGTAGAGGGAGCTTTACTCTGTATCTCACGCGTGCTGTACCTGCCCTGAGCGTGTTTGATGGGACAGTGTAGAGGTTCATTACTCTGTATCTAACCTGTACTGCACCTGCCCTGGGTTTGTTTGATGGGACTGTGTAAAGGAAGTTTTACTCTCTATCTAATCCGTGCTGTACCTGCCCTGGAAGTGTTTGATGGGACTGTGTAGATGAAGAATCAATCTGTATCTAGCTGGTGCTGTACATGCCCTGGGAGTATTTGATGGGAAAGTGTAGAGGGAGCTTTACTCTGTATCTAACATGTACTGTGCCTGCCCGGGGAGTGTTTGATGGGACAGTGTAGAGGGAGCTTTACTCGCTATCGAACGCGCGCTGTCTCTGCCCTGGGTATGGGTGAAGCGTCAGTTTAGAGGGAGCTTTACTCTGTATTTAACCCTTCCTGTCCCTGACCTGGGAATGTGTGATGGGACAGTGTAGAGGGAGCTTTACTCTGTATCTAACCCGTGCTGTACCTGCCCTGGGTGTGTTTGATGGGACAGTGTAGAGGGAGCTTTACTCTGTATCTAACCCGTGCTGTACCTGCCCTGAGAGTTTTTGTTGGGGGCAGTTTCGAGGGAGCTTTACTCTGTATCAAACCCTTGCTGTCCTTGTCCTGAGAATGTGTGATGGGACAGCGTAGAGGCAGCTTTATTCTGTAGCTAACCCGTGCTGTCCCTGCCCTGGGACTGTATGATGGGAGAGTGTAGAGGGAGTTTTACTCAGTATATAACCCATGGACTGCCTGCACTGGGAGTGTTTGATGGGACAGTGTAGAGGGAGCTTTATTCTGTAGCTAACCCGTGCTGTCCCTGCCCTGGGACTGTGTGATGTGACAGTGTAGAGGGAGCTTATTCTATATCTAATCCGTGTTGTACCTTCACAGGGCGCGTCTGATGGGACATTGTAAAGAAAGCTTTACTCTGTATCTAATCCGTGCTGTGCCTACCCTGGGAATGTTGGATGGAACAGTGTAGAGGGAGCGTTCATGTATATCTATCCCTTTTTGTACCTGCCCTGGGAGTTTTTGTTGGGGCAGTTTCGAGGGAGCTTTACTCTGTATCTAACCCGTGCTGTACTTGTCCTGAGAATGTGTGATGGGACAGCGTAGAGGCAGCTTTATTCTGTCGCTAACCCGTGCTGTCCCTGCCCTGGGACTGTATGATGGGAGAGTGTAGAGAGAGCTTTACTCTGTATATAACCCATGGACTGCCTGCACTGGGAGTGTTTGATGGGACAGTGTAGAGGGAGCTTTACTCTGTATCTAAGCCGTGCTGCGCCTACCCTGGGAATGTTGGATGGAACAGTGTAGAGGGAGCGTTCATGTATATCTATCCCTTTTTGTACCTGCCCTGGGAGTGTTTGATGGGACAGTGTAGAGGGAGCTTTACTCTGTATCTAACCCGTGCTGTAGCTGCCCTGGGAGTGTTCGATGGGGCAGTGTAGAGGGAGCTTTACTCTGTATCTAACCCGTGCTGTACCTGCCCTGGGAGTGTTTGATGGGGCAGTGTAGAGGGAGCTTTACTGTGTATCTAACCTGTGCTGTACCTGCCCTGGGAGTGTTTGATGGGATAGTGTAGAGGGAGCTTTACTCTGTATCTAACCCGTGCTGTACCTGCCCTGGGAGTGTTTGATGGGACAGTGTAGAGGGAGCTTTACTCTGTATCTAATCCATGCTGTACCTGTCCTGAGAATATTTGATGCGGCAATGTAGAGGAAGCTTTATTCTGCATCTAACACATGCTGTACTTGCCCTAGGAGTGTTTGATGGGACAGTGTAGAGGGAGCATTACTCTGTATCTAACATGTGCAGAACCTGCCCTGGGAGTGTTTGATGGGACAGTTTAGTGTGAGCTTTGCTCTGTAACTAACCGGTGCTGTACTTGCCCTGGCTATGGGTGATGGGACAGTTTAGAGGGAGCATTCCTGTGTCTGAACACATGCAGTGCCTGTCCCTGGCAGTGTTTGATAGGAAAAGCGCAGAGGAGCTTTACTCTGTATCTAACCCATGCTATGCCTGTCCTGGCAGTGTTTGTTGGGACAGTGTAGAAGGAACTTTACTCTGTCTCTAACCTGTGATTTACCTGCCCTGGGATTGTGTGATGGGACAGTGTAGAGGGAGCATTACTCTGTATCTAACCCGTGCTGTACCTGCCCTGGGAGTGTTTGATGGGCAGTGTACATAAGAACATAAGAACATAAGAAATAGGAGCAGGAGTCGGCCAATCGGCCCCTCGAGCTTGCTCCACCATTCAATAAGATCATGGCTGATCTGATCCTAACCTCAAATCTAAAGAACACAAGAAGTAGGAGCAGGACCCGGCCACTCAGCCCCTGGGCCCGCTCCGCCACCCACAGGGCCTTGACCGATCCGAACTCAGCCTCATGTCCAATTTCCTGCCACTCCGCGTAACCCCTAATTCCCTTTACTTCTAGGAAACTGTCTATTTCTGTTTTAAATTTAGTTAATGATGTAGCTTCCACAGCTTCCTGGGGCAGCAAATTCCTCAGACCTACTACCCTCTGAGTGAAGAAGTTTCTCCTCATCTCAGTTTTGAAAGTGCAGCCCCTTATTCTAAGATTATGCCCCCTAGTTCTAGTTTCACCCATCCTTGGGAACATCCTTACCGCATCCACCCGATCAAGCCCCTTCACAATCTTATATGTTTCAATAAGATCGCCTCTCATTCTTCTGAACTCCAATGAGTAGAGTCCCAATCTACTCAACCTCTCCTCATATGTCCACCCCCTCATCCCCGGGATTAACCGAGTGAACCTTCTTTGTACTGACTTGAGAGCAAGTATGTCTTTTCTTAAGTATGGACACCAAAACTGTATGCAGTGTAGAGGGAGCTTTACTCTGTTTCTAACCCGTGCTGTGCGTGCACTGGGAATGATTGATGGGACAATGTTGAGGGAGATTTACTTTGTATCTAACCGGTGCTGTGCCTACCCTGGGAATAACATAGAACATAGAACAGTACAGCACAGTACAGGCCCTTCGGCCCTCGATGTTGTGCCGAGCATTGTCCGAGACCAAGATCAAGCTATCACACTCCCTGTCACTCTGGTGTGCTCCATGTGCTTATCCAATAACCGCTTGAAAGTTCCTAAAGTGTCCGACTCCACTATCACAGCAGGCAGTCCATTCCACACCCCAACCACTCTCTGAGTAAAGAATCTACCTCGGACATCCCTTCTATATCTCCCCCCATGCACCTTATAGCTATGCCCCCTTGTAACAGCTGCCTCTACCCGAGGAAATAGTCTCTGAACATCCACTCTATCTATCCCCCTCATCATCTTATAAACCTCTATTAAGTCGCCTCTCATCCTCCTCCGCTCTAAAGAGAAAAGCCCCAACTCCCTCAATCTTTCCTCATAAGACCTCCCCCCCAAACCAGGCAGCATCCTGGTAAATCTCCTTTGCACTCTTTCCAATGCTTCCACGTCCTTCCTATAGTGAGGTGACCAGAACTGCACACAATATTCCAAATGTGGTCTCACCAAGGTCCTGTACAGTTGCAGCATAACCTCACGGTTCTTAAACTCAAACCCTCTGTTAATAAACGCCAACACACCATAGGCCTTCTTTACTGCTCTATCCACTTGAGTGGCAACCTTCAGAGATCTGTGGATATGAACCCCCAGATCCCTCTGCTCCTCCACGTTCCTCAGAACCCTGCCGTTGACCCTGTAATCCTTATTCACATTTGCCCTACCAAAATGAATCACCTCGCACTTATCAGGGTTAAATTCCATCTGCCATTTTTCGGCCCAGCTCTGCATCCTATCAATGTCTCTTTGCAGCCTACAACTGCCCTCCACCTCATCCACTACTCCACCAATCTTGGTGTCATCAGCAAATTTACTGATCCACCCTTCAGTCCCCTCCTCCAAGTCATTGATAAAAATCACAAACAGCAGAGGACCCAGCACCGACCCCTGTGGCACACCGCTGGTAACTGGTCTCCAGTCCGAAAATGTTCCAACCACTATCTATGAGATAGCCAGTTACTTATCCAATCGGCCAAATTTCCCTCTATCCCACAACTCCTTACTTTCTTCATGAGACGACCATGGGGAACCTTATCAAACGCCTTACTAAAATCCATGTATACGACATCAACTGCTCTACCTTCATCTACACACTTAGTTACCTCCTAAAAGAATTCAATCAAATTTGTTAGGCAAGACTTACCCTTCACGAATCCGTGTTGACTATCCCTGATTAAGTTGCCCCTTTCCAAATGGTCATAAATCCTATCCCTCAGGACCTTTTCCATTATCTTACCAACCACCGAAGTAAGACTAACCGGCCTATAATTACCAGGGTCATTCCTATTTCCTTTCTTGAAGAGAGGAACAACATTCGCCACTCTCCAGTCCTCTGGCACCATCCCCGTGGACAGTGAGGACCCAAAGATCAAAGCCAGAGGCTCTGCAATCTCCTCCCTTGCCTCCCAAAGAATCCTAGGATATATCCCATCTGGCCCAGGGGACTTATCGACCCTCAGGTTCTTCAAAATTGCTAAAACATCTTCCCTCAGAACATCTACCACCTCCAGCCTATCCACCTTTATCACACTCTCATCCTCAAGAACATGGCCCCTCTCCTCGGTGAACACTGACGAAAAGTATTCATTCATCACCTCTCCTATCTCTTCTGACTCCATGCACAAGTTCCCACTACTGTCCTTGACCGGCCCTACCCTCACCCTGGTCATTCTTTTATTTCTCACATAAGAGTAAAAAGCCTTGGGGTTTTTCTTGATCCGACCCGCCAAGGACTTCTCATGCCCCCTCCTAGCTCTCCTAAGCTCTTTTTTTAGCTCATTCCTTGCTACCTTGTACCCCTCAATCGACCCAACTGAACCTTGTTTTCTCATCCTTACATACGCTTCCTTTTTCCTCTTGACTAGACATTCAACCTCTTTTGTGAACCATGGTTCTCTCACTCGGCCATTTCCTCCCTGCCTGACAGGGACATACCTATCAAGGACACGCAGTAATTGCTCCATGAAAAAGCTCCACTTTTCGTTTGTGCCTTTCCTGATAGTTTCTGTTCCCATCTTATACTCCCTAATTCTTGCCTAATCGCATCATAATTACCCCTCCCCCAATTATAAACCCTGCCCTGCCGTATGGCCCTATCCCTCTCCATTGCAATAGTGAAAGTTACCGAATTGTGGTCACTATCTCCAAAGTGCTCTCCCACATACAAATCAAACACTTGGCCCGGTTCATTACCCAGTACCAAATCCAACGTGGCCCCACCTCTTGTCGGCCTATCCACATATTGTGTCAGGAAACCCTCCTGCACACACTGTGCAAAAACTATCCCATCCGAACTGTTTGACCTATAAAGGTTCCAATCAATATTTGGAAAGTTGAAGTCACCCATGACAACTACTCTGTGACCTCCACACCTATTCATAATCTGCTTTGCAATTTCTTCCTCCACATCTTTATTACTATTTGGGGGCCTGTAGAAAACTCCTAACAACGTGACCGCTCCTTTCCTATTTCTAACTTCAGCCCATATTACCTCAGACGGCAGATCCCCCTCGAACTGCCTTTCTGCCGCTGTTAAACTATCCTTGATTAACAATGCTACTCCTCCACCTTTCTTACCAACTTCCCTACTCTTACTGAAACATCTATACCCCGGAACTTCCAACAACCATTCCTGTCCCTGTTCTAACCATGTCTCCGTAATGGCCACCACATCGTAGTCCCAAGTACCAATCCACGCTCCAAGTTCTCCTACCTTATTCCGGATGCTCCTTGCATTGAAGTAGACACACTTCAAGCCATCTTCCTGTCTGCCGGTACATTCCTGCGACCTTGATACCCTCCTCCGTACCTCCCTACACTCACCACTGGCTCGTGGACTACAGCCCTTTTTCCCATCCCCCTGACAAATTAGTTTAAACCCCCCCGAAGAGCCGTAGCAAATTTCCCTCCCAGGATATTGGTGCCCCTCTGGTTCAGGTGCAAACCGTCCTGTTTGTACAGGTCCCACCTTCCCCAGAATGTGCTCCAATTATCCACATAACTGAAACCCTCCCCCCTACACCATCCCTGCAGCCACGTGTTTATCTGCACTCTCTCCCTGTTCCTCAACTCGCTAGCACGTGGCACCGGCAACAAACCAGAAATTACAACATGGTTTGTACTGGCTCTCAGCTTCCAACCTAGCTCCCTAAATTCCTGTTTTAAATCCCCGTCCCTTCTCCTACCTATGTCGTTGGTACCGATGTGTACCACGACTTGTGATTGTTCCCCTTCCCCTTTGAGGATTCTGAAAACACGGTCCGAGACGTCACGGACCCTGGCACCCGGGAGGCAACATACCATCCGTGAGTCTCTTTTGCTGCCACAGAACCTCCTATCTGTCCCTCTGACTATTGAGTCCCCAATAACTATTGCTCTCCTGCTCTCCCCCCTTCCCTTCTGACCCACAGGGACCGACCCAGCGCCGGAGATCCGATCACCGTGGCTTACCACTGGTAAGTCGTCCCCCTCAACAGTATTCAAAGCGGTATACCTGTTACTGAGGGAACGACCACAGAGGATCCCTGCACTGACTGCTTCCTCCTAGCCCCTCTCACCGTCACCCATCTATCTTCATGCTTTGGAGTAATTACATCCCTGAAGCTTCTATCTGTGACCTCCTCTGCCTCCCGAATGATCCGAAGTTCATCCAGCTCCAGTTCCCTAACACGGTTTTCGAGGAGCTGGAGATGGGTGCACTTCCCACAGGTGTAATCAGCAGGGACACCTACAGCGTCCCTCACCTCAAACATTCTGCAGGAGGAACATTTCACTGCCTCCCCTGCCATCCCCTCCAGCTAACTTGCAGATTAAACTAGAACAAAAAAGAGCTTACCTGATAGTCACTCACCTCCTTTAGGTTAGAGGAGGAGGAAGGGTGGGGGACACTACAAGTGTAGTGTCTCGGGTTTAGGAACCGCCCAACTTATATACAGGTAAAAATTACTCACCTACCCAGCAACCACTGCGTCCCGCACTTTAAAAGCCTCTGTGGGCCTACCTGGTCGCCGCCGCCTCTTAAGTCCTCCGCCTCGCCGCAGCCGCTCCACCCAGGTCCGCCGCCTCTGTGGGCCTACCTGGTCGCCGCCGCCTCTTAAGTCCTCCGCCTCGCCGCAGCCGCTCCACCCAGAACCGCCGCCTCTGTTGGATGGAACAGTGTAGAGGGAGCGTTCATGTGTATCTATCCCTTTTTGTACCTGCCCTGGGAGTGTTTGAGGGGACAGTGTAGAGGGAGCTTTACTCTGTATCTAACCCGTGCTGTACCTGCCCTGGGAAACTTTGCTGGGAAAGTGTAGAGGGAGCTTTACTCTGTATCTAAGCCATGCTGTACCTGCACTGGGAAACTTTGCTGGGAAAGTGTAGAGGGAGCTTTACTCTGTATCTAACCCGTGCTGTACCTGCCCTGAGGGTGTTTGATGGTGCAGTGTAGAGGGAGCTTTACTTTGGATCTAACACGTGCTGTACCTGCCGTGGGAGTGATTGATAGGACAGTGTAGATGGAGATTTACTCTGTATCTAAACCGTGCTTTACCTGGCCTGGGAGTGTTTGATGGAACAGTGTAGAGGGAGTTTTACTCTGTATCAAACCCGTGCTGTACCTGTCCTGGGAGTGTTTTATGGAACAGTGTCGAGGGAGCTTCACTCTGTATATAATCCATGCAGTACCTGCCCTGAGAGTGTTTGATCGGACAGTGTCGAGGTTCTTTACTCTGTATCTAACCTGTACTGCACCTACCCTGGGTGTGTTTGATGGGACTGTGTATAGGAAGTTTTACTCTGTATCTAATCCGTGCTGTACCTGCCCTGGGAGTGTTTGATGGGACTGTGTAGATGGAGAATCAATCTGCATCTAGCCGGTGCTGTACATGCCCTGGGAGTATTTGATGGGAAAGTATAGAGGGAGCTTTACTCTGCATCTAACATGTACTGTACCTGCCCAGGGAGTGTTTGATGGAACAGTGTAGAGGGAGATTTACTCTCTATCGAACGCGCGCTGTCTCTGCCCTGGGTATGGGTGAAGCGTCAGTTTAGAGGGAGCTTTAGTCTGTGTCTAACCCTTGCTGTCCCTGACCTGGGAATGTGTGATGGGGCAGTGCAGAGGGAGCTTTATTCTGTATCTAACCAGTGCTGTACCTTTCGTGGGAGTTTTTGATGGGACAGTGTAGAGGGAGCTTTACCCTGTATAAAACCGTTGCAGTGCCTGCCCTGAGAGTTTTTGCTGGGGCAGTTTAGAGGGTGCTTTACTCTGTATCAAACCCTTGCTGTCCTTGTCCTGAGAATGTGTGATGGGACAGCGTAGAGGCAGCTTTATTCTGTAGCTAACCCGTGCTGTCCCTGCCCTGGGACTGTGTGATGGGAGAGTGTCGAGGGAGCTTTACTTTGTATATAACCCATGATGTACCTGCCCAGTGAATGTTTGATGGGACAGTGTAGAGGGAGCTTTACTCTGTATCTAATCCGTGCAGTACCTGCCCTGAGAGTGTTTGAGGGGAAGTGTAGAGAGAGCTTTACTCTGCATCTAAAATGTGCAGGACCTGCCCTGGGAGTGTTTGATGGGACAGTGTAGAGAGAGCTTTACTCTGCATCTAACCCATGCTGTACCTGTCCTGGGAGTGTTTGCTGGGACAGTGCAGAGGGAGCTTTACTCTGTATCTAACCCGTGCTGTACCTGCCCTGGAAGTGTTTGATGGGACAGTGTAGAGGGAGCTTTACTCTGTATCTAATCCCTGCTGTACCAGCCCTGGAAGTGTTTGATGGGACAGTGTAGATGAAGCTTTACTGTGTATCTAAACCATGCTATACCTGGTCTGGGAGTGTTTGAAGGGCCAGTGTAGAGGGACATTTACACTGTATCTAACCCATGCTGTCCCGGCTCTGGGTGTGTGATTTGAGACAGTGTAGATGGACCCTTACTCTTTAGCTAACACGTGCTGCCCCTGCCGTTGGTGTGTTTGATGAGACAGTGTAGAGGAAGAATTACGTTGCATCTAACCCATGCTGTAACTGTCCAGGGAGTGTTTAATGGGGCAGTGTAGAGGGATCTTTACTTTGTATCAAAACCGTGCTGTACGTGGCCTGGGAGCGTTTGATGGGACAGTGTAGAGGGAGCTTTACTCTGTATGTAACCAACGCTGTAGCTGTCATGGGAGTGTTTGATGGGGCAGTGTAGAGTGAGATTTACACTGTATCTAACCCATGCTGTCCCTGCCATGGGTGTGTGATTTTGGACAGTGCAGAAGGAGCTTTACCCTGTAGCTAACCCGGGGTGTCCCTGCCCTGGGAGTGTTTGATGGGTGAGATAGAGGGAGCTTTACTCTATCTAAACCGTGCTGTGCCTGCCCTGGGAGTGTTTGATGGGACAGTGTAGAGGGAGCTTTACTCTGTATCTAACCTGTGCTGTACCTGCCCTGGGACTGTTGGATGTGAGAGTGTAGAGGGACTTGATGTGCCGAATGGCCTCTTTCTGTGCCGTTATGTCTGTATGACTCTATGACTCTATAACAGCAGTGGAGTTCGCCCTGGTATGTTGATGAATATTTATCCGTCAACCAAAATCACTAAACACATATTTTGGTCAATATCGCCTTGCTGTGTGTGGGATCTTGCTGTGCGCAAATTGGCTGCAGCATTTCCTACTTTACAACAGTGACTATATTTCCAAAGTTCTCATTGTCTGTAAAGAACTTCGGGACGTCCTGAGGCAGTGAAAGGCGCTATATAAATGCAAGTTCTTTCTGAATGACAACATTTTAAAATCCAAGTTGCGATATGTTAAAAGCTCAGACATTACTGCGATTGTAGGACACTCCTCTGCTCACTGTTTTAACTTGTTTAGTTTCAATGGGTTGAAGCTTCCACTAAATGGACATCCAGTGGAACACCAGCCTGTTCACAGATGTCCCATTGATTTCAGCAGCAGAACTTTCAGAACTGAATTATTAATTTTAATATTTTTTCCTTTGTTATAAATCACATCTGTTCTAATTGAACAAAACTGAAGCCAACGTCACTGTTCGCGATATTTCTATTCATTTTGTCCCAACTGTCAATATTCTTAAAATAAACCTTGTTGTGAGTTGAAACGAATCAATAAGTGACTTTGTTGATCTGGTTTTGCTGCCATGAACACTTCATGGAAACCAGTGAGGCGTTTATGTAAATAAACACAGAAATAGAAGTCCCAGATTAGAGTATTGAGCGACAGAAACACAATAAATGTTTCCCCACCAACACAGAACAGAAATAAAGAGAGAAATGCAAATGTCTCAACGGATTCCAGCAACAATTGTTTTTTGAGACATTTCTCTAAGTTATAGGAGAATAAAGTAAAGATGATATCCATGTTCAGAATGGGGAAAGATTCCCACAAGTCACCGTACATAGTGACATCACATGTGTGTGTGGAGATTTCCTGTATCCTCTCCCTCTCTGCCTCTCTCTCCTATTTCCACCTTCTGTCTTGCCTCTCAAGAATGGATCATTGTCTTCACCCCAAAACAAGATGTCAATTTCTTACAAAAGTTTTCCCTCAGCCCCATTCATAGACCTCGAACCAAATGGATTGGAGTGCTCAGAGGGAGCTTTAATATAAAATGTAACCTATACATTAGATAAACTGGGAGTGTTTGATGGGACAGCGTAGAGGGAGCTTTACTCTGTATCTAACCCGTGCTGTACCTGCCCTGAGAGCGTTTGATGGGACAGTGTAGAGGGAGCTTTCCTCTGTATCTAACCCGTGCTGTACCTGCCTTGGGAATGTTTGATGGGACAGTGTAGAGGGAGCTTTACTCTGCATCTAACCCGTGCTGTACCTGCCCTGGGAGTGTTTGATGGGACAGTGTAGAGGGAGATTAACTCTGTATCTAACCCGTGCTGTACCTGCCCTGGGAGTGTTTGATGGAACAGTGTAGAGGGAGCTTTACTCTGTATCAAACCCGTGCTGTACCTGTCCTGGGAGTGTTTTATGGAACAGTGTCGAGGGAGCTTCACTCTGTATATAACCCATGCAGTACCTGCCCTGAGAGTGTTTGATCGGACAGTGTAGAGGTTCTTTACTCTGTATCTAACCTGTACTGCACCTACCCTGGGTGTGTTTGATGGGACTGTGTATAGGAAGTTTTACTCTCTATCTAATCCGTGCTGTACCTGCCCTGGGAGTGTTTGATGGGACTGTGTAGATGGAGAATCAATCTGCATCTAGCCGGTGCTGTACATGCCCTGGGAGTATTTGATGGGAAAGTGTAGAGGGAGCTTTACTCTGCATCTAACATGTACTGTACCTGCCCAGGGAGTGTTTGATGGAACAGTGTAGAGGGAGATTTACTCTCTATCGAACGCGCGCTGTCTCTGCCCTGGGTATGGGTGAAGCGTCAGTTTAGAGGGAGCTTTACTCTGTGTCTAACCCTTGCTGTCCCTGACCTGGGAATGTGTGATGGGGCAGTGCAGAGGGAGCTTTATTCTGTATCTAACCAGTGCTGTACCTTTCGTGGGAGTTTTTGATGGGACAGTGTAGAGGGAGCTTTACCCTGTATAAAACCCTTGCAGTGCCTGCCCTGAGAGTTTTTGCTGGGGCAGTTTAGAGGGTGCTTTACTCTGTATCAAACCCTTGCTGTCCTTGTCCTGAGAATGTGTGATGGGACAGCGTAGAGGCAGCTTTATTCTGTAGCTAACCCGTGCTGTCCCTGCCCTGGGACTGTGTGATGGGAGAGTGTCGAGGGAGCTTTACTTTGTATATAACCCATGATGTACCTGCCCAGTGAATGTTTGATGGGACAGTGTAGAGGGAGCTTTACTCTGTATCTAATCCGTGCAGTACCTGCCCTGAGAGTGTTTGAGGGGAAGTGTAGAGGGAGCTTTACTCTGCATCTAAAATGTGCAGGACCTGCCCTGGGAGTGTTTGATGGGACAGTGTAGAGAGAGCTTTACTCTGCATCTAACCCATGCTGTACCTGCCCTGGGAGTGGTTGATGGGAAAGTGTAGAGCGAGATTTACTCTGTATCTAACCCGCGCTGTCCCTGCCCTGGATATGGGTGATGGGACAGCTTAGAGGGAGCTTTACTCTGTATCTAACCCTGCTGTCCCTGACCTTTGAATATGTTTTGGGACAGCGTAGAGGCAGCTTTATTCTGTAGCTGACCCGTGCTGTCCCTGCCCTGGGACTGTGTGATGGGACAGTGTAGAGGGAGCTTATTCTATATCTAATCCGTGTTGTATCTTCACAGGGCGCGTCTGATGGGACATTATAAAGAAAGCTTTACTCTGTATCTAATCCGTGCAGTACCTGCCCTGGGAGTGTTTGATTGGGCAGTGTAGAGTGAGATTTAATCTGTATCGTACCTGCACTGTACCTGCCTGGGTGTGTTTGATGGGGCAGTTTAGAGGGAGATTTACACTGTATCTAAACCGTGCTGTACTTGGCCTGGGAGTGTTTGATGGGACAGTGCAGTGGGAGCTTTACTCTGTATCTAACCCGTGCTGTACCTGCCCTGGGAGTATTTGGTGGGTCAGTGTGGAGGGAGATTTACTCTGTATCTAACCCGTGCTGTCCCTGCCGGGAGTGTTTGATGGGACAGTGTAGAGGGAGCGTTACACGGTATCTAAACTGTGCTGTACCTGGCCTGGGAGTGTTTTATGGGACAGTGCAGAGGGAGATTTAATCTGTATCTAACCCGTGCTATACCTGTCCTGGGTGTGTTTGATTTGACAGTGTTGAGGGAGATTTAACCTGTATCTAACCCATGCTGTCCCTGCCCTGTGTGTGTGATTTGGGACAGTGTAGAATGAGCTTTACTCTGTAGCTAACCGTTGCTGTACCTGCACTGGGAGACTTTGCTGAGACAGTGTAGAGGGAGATTTAAACTCTATCTAACGCATGCTGTCCCTGCCCTGTGTGTGTGATTTGGGACAGTGTAGAATTAGCTTTACTCTGTATCTAACCCGTGCTGTACCTGCCCTGCGAGTGTTTGATGGGACAGTGTAGAGGGAGCTTAACTTTGTATCTAACCCGTGCTGTCCCTGCCCTGGGAGTGTTTGATGGGACAGTGTCGAGGGAGCTTTGCTCTGTATCTAACCCGTGCTGTCCCTGCCCTGGGAGTGTTTGATGGGACAGTGTAGAGGGAAATTTACTCTGTATCTAACCCGTGCAGGACCTGCCCCGGGA
The DNA here is from genome assembly GCA_030390025.1 of Squalus acanthias. Taxonomy (NCBI): domain Eukaryota; kingdom Metazoa; phylum Chordata; class Chondrichthyes; order Squaliformes; family Squalidae; genus Squalus; species Squalus acanthias. Next base: position 7,017,592 of record CM059452.1, on the reverse strand, counting down.
GCGTTTGTTGGGCAAGTGTAGAATGAGCTTTACTCTGCATCTAAACCGTGCAGTACCTCCTCTGGGAGTGTTTGATGGAACAGTACAGAGGGTGCGTTAATGTGTATCTATCCCATTCTGTACCTGCACTATGAGTGTTTGATGGGAAAATGTAGAGGGAGCTTTACTTTTTATCTAACCCGTTCTGTTCCTGCACTGTGAGTTTTTGATGGGACAGTGTAGCGGGAGCTTTACTCTGTATCTAACCCGTGACCTGGCCTGGGAGTGTTTGATGGGACAGTGTAGAGGGAACTTTGGTCTGTATGTAACCTGTACTATACCTTTGCTGTGCAAGGGAGCATTACTCTGTATCTAACCCGTGCTGTCCCTGCCCTGGGAGTGTTTGATGGGACAGTGTAAAGGCAGCTTTACTCTGTATATAACCTGTGGTGTACCTGCCCTGGCAGTGTTTGATGGGACAGTATAGAGTAAGCTTTACTCTGTATCTAACCCGTGCAGTACCTGTCCTGGGAGTGTTTGATGGGACAGTGTAGAAGGAGCTTTACTCTGTATCTAACCCATGCAGTACCTGTCCTGGGAGTGTTTGCTGGGACAGTGTAGAGGGAGCTTTACTCTGTATCTAACCCGTGCTGTACCTGCCCTGGAAGTGTTTGATGGGACAGTGTAGAGGGAGCTTTACTCTGTATCTAATCCCTGCTGTACCAGCCCTGGAAGTGTTTGATGGGACAGTGTAGATGAAGCTTTACTGTGTATCTAAACCATGCTATACCTGGTCTGGGAGTGTTTGAAGGGCCAGTGTAGAGGGACATTTACACTGTATCTAACCCATGCTGTCCCGGCTCTGGGTGTGTGATTTGAGACAGTGTAGATGGACCCTTACTCTTTAGCTAACACGTGCTGCCCCTGCCGTTGGTGTGTTTGATGAGACAGTGTAGAGGAAGAATTACGTTGCATCTAACCCATGCTGTAACTGTCCAGGGAGTGTTTAATGGGGCAGTGTAGAGGGATCTTTACTTTGTATCAAAACCGTGCTGTACGTGGCCTGGGAGCGTTTGATGGGACAGTGTAGAGGGAGCTTTACTTTGTATCTAATCCGTGCTGTACCTGCCCTGGGAGTGTTTGATGGGACAGTGCAGAGGGAGCATTACTCTGTATCTGAACCATGCTATACCTGGTCTGGGAGTGTTTGAAGGGCCAGTGTAGAGGGAGATTTACACTGTATCTAACCCGTGCTGTATCTGCCCTGGGAATGATTGATGGGTCAGTATAGAGGGAGCTTTACACTGTATCTAACCCGTGCTGTATCTGCCCTGGGATTGTTTGATGGGACAATGCAAAGGGAGCTTTACTCTGTATCTAACCCGTGCTGTATCTGCCCTGGGAGTGATTGATGGGTCAGTGTAGAGGGAGCTTTACACTGTATCTAACCCGTGCTGTACCTGCCCTGGGAGTGTTTGATAGGACAGTGTAGAGGGAGCTTTACTCTGTATCTAACCCGTGCTGTATCTGCCCTGGGAGTGTTTGATGGGACAGTGTAGAGGGAGCTTTACTCTGTATCTAACCCGTGCTGTACCTGCCCTGGGAGTGTTGAATGTGAGAGTGTAGAGGGAGCTTTACTCTGTATCTAACCCGTGCTGTACCTGCCCTGGGAGTGTTGAATGTGAGAGTGTCGAGGGACTTGATGGGCCGAATGGCCTCCTTCTGTGCCGTTATATCTGTATGAATCTATGACTCTATAAAGCAGGGGTGTTCGCCCTGGTTTGTTGCTGAATATTTAACACTCAACAAAAATCACTAAACACAGATATTTTGGTCAATATCGCCTTGCTGTTTGTGGGAGCTTGCTGTGCACAAATTTGCTGCAGCATTTCCTACTTTACAACAGTGACTATATTTCCAAAGTTCTTCATTGTCTGTAAAGCGCTTTGGGACGTCCTGAGGCAGTGAAAGGCGCTATATAAATGCAAGTTCTTTCTAAATGACAACATTTTAATGGGTTGAAGCTTCCGCTAAATGGACATCCAGTGGATCACCAGCCTGTTCACAGATGTCCCATTGATTTCGGCAGCAGAACTTTCAGAACTGAATTCTTAATTTTAATATTTTTTCCTCTGTTATAAATCACATCTGTTTTAATTGAACAAAACTGAAGCCAACGTCACTGTTCAGGATATTTCTACTCATTTTGTACCAACTGTCAATATTCTTAAAATAAACCCTTGTTGTGAGTTGAAACGAATCAATAAGTGACTTTGTTGATCTGGTTTTGCTGCCATGAACACTTCATGGAAACCAGTGAGGCGTTTATGTAAATAAACACAGAAATAGAAGTCCCAGATTAGAGTATTGAGAGACAGAAACACAATAAATGTTTCCCCAGCAACACAGAACAGAAATAAAGAGAGAAATGCAAATGTCTCAACGGATTCCAGCAACAATTGTTTTTTGAGACATTTCTCTAAGTTATAGGAGAATAAAGTAAAGATGATATCCATGTTCAGAATGGGGAAAGATTCCCACAAGTCACCGTACATAGTGACATCACAAATGTGTGTGTGGAGATTTCCTGTATCCTCTCCCTCTCTGCCTCTCTCTCCTATTTCCACCTTCTGTCTTGCCTCTCAAGAATGGATCATTGTCTTTACCCCAAAACAAGATGTCAATTTCTTACAAAAGTTTTCCCTGAGCCCTATTCATAGGCCTCGAACCAAATTGATTGGAGTGCGCAGAGGGAGCTTTAATATAAAATGTAACCTGTGCATTAGATAAACTGGGAATGTTTGATGGGACAGTGTAGAGGGAGCTTTACTCTGTATCTAACCCGTGCTGTACCTGCCCTGGGAGTGTTGGATGGGACAGTGTAGAGGGAGCTTTACTCTGTATCTAACCCGTGCTGTACCTGCCCTGGGAGTGTTTGATGGGACAGTGTAGAGGGAGCTTTACTCTGTATCTAACCCTTGCTGTCGCTCCCCTAGGTGTGTGTGATGGGACAGTTCAGAGGGAGCTTTTTTCTACATATAATCCGTGCAGGACTTGCACTGGGAATGTTTGATCAGATAGTTTAGACGGAGCATCCCTCTGTATCTAACCCGTGCTGTACCTGCCCTGGGAATGTCTGATGGGACAGTGTAGAGGGAGCTTTACTCTGTATCTAACCCGTGCTGTACCTACCCTGGGAGTGTTCGATGGGACAGTGTAGAGGGAGCTTTACTCTGTATCTAACCCATGCTGTACCTGCCCTGGTAGTGTTTGATGGGACAGTGTAGAGGGAGATCTATTCTGGCTCTAAGCCGTGCTGTACCTGGACTGGAAGTGTTTGATGGAACAGTGTAGAGGGAGCTTTACTTTGTATCTAACCCGTGCTGTTCCTGGTCTGAGAGTGTTTGATGGGACAGTGTAGAGGGAGCTTTACTCTGTATCTAACCCGTGCTGTACCTGCTTTGGGAGTGTTTGATGGGACAGTGTAGTGTGAGCTTTACTCTGTATCTTAAGCGTGCTGTACCTGGCCTGGGAGTGTTTGACGGGACAGTGTAGAGGGAGGTTTACTTTGTATCTAACCCGTGCTTAACCTGTCCTTCGGAGTGTTTGATGGGACACTGTAGAGGGAGATTTACTCTGTATCTGTACCGTGCTGTACCTGGCCTGTTAGTGTTTGATGGGACAGTGTAGAGGGAGATTTACTTTGTGTCTAACCCATGCTGTACCTGCCCTGGGAGGGTTTGATGGGATAGTGTAAAGGGACCTTTAATCTGTATCTAGCACGTGCTGTACCTGCCCTGGGAATGTTTGATGGGACAGTGTAGGGGGAGCTTTACTTTGTATCTAACCCGTGCTGTACCTGCCCTGGGAGTGTTTGATGGGACAGTGTAGAGGGAGCTTTACTCTGTATGTAACCGATGCTGTACCTGCCCCAGGAGTGTTTTATGGGGCAGTGTAGGGGGAGCTTTATTCTGTATCTAACCCATGCTGTACCTGCCCTGGGAGTGTTTGATGGGGCAGCGTAGAGGGAGATTTACACTGTATCTAACCCATGCTGTCCCTTCCCTCGGTGTGTGCCTTGGGACCGCGTAGAGGGAGCTTTACTCTATCGAAACCGTGCTGTACCTGGCTTGGGAGTGATTGATGGAACAGTTTAGAGGGAGCTTTACTCTATCGAAACCGTGCTGTACCTGGCTTGGGACTGTTTGATGGGACAGTGTAGAGGGAGGTTTACTCTGTATCTAACCCATGCTGTCCCTGCCATGGGTGTGTGTGATGGGACAGTTCAGAGGGAGCTTTATTCTACATATAATCCATGCTGTACCTGCACTGGGACTGTTGGTTGGGACAGTGGAGAGAGATCTTTACTCTGTATCTAACCCATGTTGTACCTGCACTGGGATATTATGCTTGGAGAGTATACTGGGAGCTTTACTCTGGATCTAACCTGTACTGTACCTGCCCTGGGAGTGTTTCATGGGGCAGTGTAGAGGGAGATTTGCACCGTATCTAACCCATGCTGTCCATGCCCTGGGATTGTGTGATGGGACAGTGTGGAGGGAGCTTTATTCTGTATAGAATCCGTGCTGTACCTGCCCTGGGGAAATTGGAAGGGAGAGTCTAGAGGGAGCTTTACTTTGTATCTAACCCGTGCTGTACTTCAACCGGAGGACTTTGCTGGGACAGTGCAGAGGCAGCTTTGCTCTGTATCTAGCCCGTGCTGTACCAGCCCTGGAAGTGTTTGATGGGACAGTGTAGATGAAGCGTTACTGTGTATCTAAACCATGCTATACCTGGTCTGGGAGTATTTGAAGGGCCAGTGTAGAGGGTGCTTTTCTCTGTATCTAACCCGTGCTGTACCTGCCCTGGGAGTGTTTGATGGGACAGTGTAGAGGGAGCTTTATTCTGTATCTAACCCGTGCTGTACCTGACCTTGGAATGTAGGATTGGAAAGTGTAGAGTGAGCTATATTCTGTATCTAACTCGTGCTGTCCCTGACCTGGGTGTCTTTGATGGGACAGTGTAAAGGAAGCTTTACTCTGTATCTAATTCGTGCTGTACCTGCCCTGGGTGTGTTTGATGGGACAGTGTCGGGGGAGCTTAATCTGTATATAATCCATGCATTACCTTCCCTGAGAGCATTTCATGGGCCAGTGTAGCGGGAGCTTTACTATGTATCTAACCCGTGCTGTACCTCCACTGGAATGTTGGATGGGACTGTGCGGAGGGAGCTTTATCTGCATATAACCCTCGCTGTACCGGCCCTGGGAGTGTTTGATGGGACAGGGTAGAGGGCGCTTTACTCTGTATCTAACCATGCAGTACCTGCCCTGTGAGCGTTTGATGGGACGGTATAGTGGGAGCGTTACTATGTATCTACCCAGTGCTGTACCTGCCCTGGGAGTATTGGATGGAACAGTGTAGAGGGAGCTTTACTCTGACAATAACCCATGCAGTACCTGCCCTGAGAGTGTTTGATGGGACAGTGTTGCGGGAGCTTTTCTCTGTATCTAACCAATGCAGTACCTGCCCTGGGAGTGTTTGATGGAACAGTGTAGGGGGAGCTTTACTGTGTATCTAACCCGTGCTGACTCTGCCCTGGGAATGTGTGATGGGAGAGTTTAGAGGGAGCTTTACTGTGTATCTAAACCTTGCTGTCCCTGACCTTTGAATGTTGGATGGGAAAGTGTAGAAGGAGCTATATTCTGTAGCTAACCCCTGCTGTCCCTGCCCACGGTGTGTTTGATGGGACATTGTAGAGGGAGCTTTGCTCTGTATCTATCCCGTCCAGTAACTGCCCTGTCAATGTTTGATGGGACAGTGTAGAGGTAGCTTTACTCTGTATCTAACGTGTAGTGCTCCTGCCCTGGGAGTGTTTGATGGGACAGTATAGAGAGAGCTTTACTCTGTATCTAATACTTGCTGCCCCTGACCATGGATTGTGTGATGTGACAATTTTGAGGGAGCTTTATTCTGTGTCTAACCCTTGCTATACCTGTCCCAGGTGTGTTTGATGGGACATTGTAAAGAAATCTTGACTCTGTATCAATCCGTGCTGTACCTGCCCTGGGAGTTTTTGATGTGACAGTGTAGAGGGAGCTTTATTCTGTATATAACCCTTGCAGTACCGGCCCTGAAAGCGTATGATGGGACAGTGTAGAGGGAACTTTACTCTGTATCTAACACGTGCTGTACCTGCCCTGAGCGTGTTTCATGGGAAAGTGTAGAGGAAGCTTTACTCTGTATCTAACCTGTTGTACACCTGCCCTGGGCGTGTTTGATGGGCCAGTGTAGAGCGAACTTTACTCTGTATCTAACCCTTGCTATCCCTGCCCTGAGTATGTGTGATGGAACAGTGAAGAGGGAGCTTTAGTCTGTATATAACCCATGCGGTACCTGCCCTGAGAGCGTTTGATGGGACCGTAAAGAGGGAGCGTTACTCTGTATCTAAACCGTGCAATACCTGCCTGGGAGTGTTTGATGGGACAGTGTAGAGGGAGCGTTACACGGTATCTAAACCGTGCTGTACCTGGCCTGGAGGGTTTGATGGGACAGTGTAGAGGGAGATTCACTTTGTGTCTAACCCGTGCTGTACCTGCCCTGGGAGTGTTTGATGGGACAGTTTAGATGGAGATTTACACTGTATCTAAACCGTGCTGTACCTGCCCTGGGAGTGTTTGAAGGGACAGTGTAGATGGAGCTTTACTCTGTATCTAACCTGCACTGTACCTGCCCTGGGAGTGTTTGATAGGGCAGTTTAGAGGGAGCATTACTTTGTATCTAACCCGTGCTGTCCCTGCCCTGGGAGTGTTTGATGGGACAGTGCAGAGGGAGCGTTACTCTGTATCTAACCTGCACTGTACCTGCCTGGGTGTGTATGATGGGGCAGTTTAGATAGAGATTTACACTGTATCTAAACCGTGCTGTACGTGGCCTGGGAGTGTTTGATGGGACAGTGTAGAGGGAGCTGTACTCTGTATCTAACTCGTGCTGTACCTGCGTGGGAGTGTTTGATGGGACAGAGTAGAGGTAGCTTTACTCTGTATCTAACCCGTGCTGTACCTGCCTGGGAGTGTTTGATGGGACAGTGTAGAGGGAGCTTTACTCTGAATCTAACCTGCACTGTACCTGCCTGGGTGTGTATGATGGGGCAGTTTAGAGGGAGATTTACACTGTATCTAAACCGTGCTGTACGTGGCCTGGGAGTGTTTGATGGGACAGTGTAGCGGGAGCTTTACTCTGTATCTTACCCGTGCTGTACCTGCCCTGGCAGTGTTTGATGGGACAGTGTAGAGGGAGCTTTACTCTGTATCTAACCCGTGCTGTACCTGCGTGGGAGTGTTTGATGGGACAGAGTAGAGGTAGCTTTACTCTGTATCTAACCCGTGCTGTACCTGCCCTGGGAGTGTTTGATGGAACAGTGTAGGGGAGCTTTACTGTGTATCTCACCCGTGCTGTCTCTGCCCTGGGAATGTGTGATGGGAGAGTGTAGAAAGAGCTATATTCTGTAGCCAGCCCCTGCTGTCCCTGCCCACGGTGTGTTTGATGGGACATTGTAGAGGGTGCTTTGCTCTGCATCTATCCCGTCCAGTAACTGCCCTGTCAATGGTTGATGGGACAGTGTAGAGGTAGCTTTACTCTGTATCTAACGTGTGGTGCTCCTGCCCTGGGAGTGTTTGATGGGACAGTATAGAGAGAGCTTTACTCTGTATCTAACCCTTGCTGCCCCTGACCATGGATTGTGTGATGTGACAATTTTGAGGGAGCTTTATTCTGTGTCTAACCCTTGCTATACCTGTCCCAGGTGTGTTTGATGGGAATTGTAAAGAAAACTTGACTCTGTATCAATCCGTGCTGTCCCTGCCCTGGGAGTGTTTGATGGGACAGTGTCGAGGGAGCTTTACTCTGTATCTAACACGTGCTGTACCCGCCCTGAGCGTGTTTCATGGGAAAGTGTAGAGGAAGCCTTACTCTGTATCTAACCTGTTGTACACCTGCCCTGGGCGTGTTTGATGGGCCAGTGTAGAGCGAACTTTACTCTGTATCTAACCCTTGCTATCCCTGCCCTGAGTATGTGTGATGGAACAGTGAAGAGGGAGCTTTAGTCTGTATATAACCCATGCGGTACCTGCCCTGAGATCGTTTGATGGGACAGTGTAGAGGGAGTGTTACACGGTATCTAACCCATGCTGTACCTGGCCTGGAGGGTTTGATGGGACAGTGCAGAGGGAGCTTTACTCTGTATCTAACCCGTGCTGTACCTGCCCTGGAAGTGTTTGATGGGACAGTGTAGAGGGAGCTTTACTCTGTATCTAATCCCTGCTGTACCAGCCCTGGAAGTGTTTGATGGGACAGTGTAGATGAAGCTTTACTGTGTATCTAAACCATGCTATACCTGGTCTGGGAGTGTTTGAAGGGCCAGTGTAGAGGGACATTTACACTGTATCTAACCCATGCTGTCCCGGCTCTGGGTGTGTGATTTGGGACAGTGTAGATGGACCCTTACTCTTTAGCTAACCCGGGCTGCCCCTGCCGTTGGTGTGTTTGATGAGACAGTGTAGAGGAAGAATTACGTTGCATCTAACCCATGCTGTAACTGTCCAGGGAGTGTTTAATGGGGCAGTGTAGAGGGATCTTTACTTTGTATCAAAACCGTGCTGTACGTGGCCTGGGAGCGTTTGATGGGACAGTGTAGAGGGAGCTTTACTTTGTATCTAATCCGTGCTGTACCTGCCCTGGGAGTGTTTGATGGGACAGTGCAGAGGAAGCTTTACTCTGTATCTAACCTGCACTGTACCTGACCTGGGAGTGTTTGATGGGATAGTGTAGAGGGAGCATTACTTTGTATCTAACACGTGCTGTCCCTGCCCTGGGAGTGTTTGATGGGACAGTGCAGAGGGAGCGTTACTCTGTATCTAAACCGTGCAATACCTGGCTTTGGAGTGTTTGATGTGACAGTGTAGAGGGAGCTTTACTCTGTATCTAACCTGCTCTGTACCTGCCTGGGTGTGTATGATGGGGCAGTTTAGATAGAGATTTACACTGTATCTAAACCGTGCTGTACGTGGCCTGGGAATGTTTGATGGGACAGTGTAGAGGGAGCTGTACTCTGTATCTTACCCATGCTGTACCTGCCCTGGCAGTGTTTGATGGGACAGTGTAGAGGGAGCTTTACTCTGTATCTAACCCGTGCTGTACCTGCGTGGGAGTGTTTGATGGGACAGAGTAGAGGTAGCTTTACTCTGTATCTAACCCGTGCTGTACCTGCCTGGGTGTGTTTGATGGGACAGTGTAGAGGTAGCTTTACTCTGTATCTAACCCGTGCTGTACCTGCCTGGGTGTGTTTGATGGGACAGTGTAGAGGTAGCTTTACTGTGTATCTAACCCGTGCTGTACCTGCCTGGGTGTGTTTGATGGGACAGTGTAGAGGGAGCTTTACTCTGTATCTAACCCGTGCTGTACCTGCCCTGGGAGTGTTTGATGGAACAGTGTAGGGGGAGCTTTACTGTGTATCTCACCCGCGCTGTCTCTGCCCTGGGAATGTGTGATGGGAGAGTGTAGAAAGAGCTATATTCTGTAGCCAGCTCCTGCTGTCCCTGCCCACGGTGTGTTTGATGGGACATTGTAGAGGGTGCTTTGCTCTGCATCTATCCCGTCCAGTAACTGCCCTGTCAATGGTTGATGGGACAGTGTAGAGGTAGCTTTACTCTGTATCTAACGTGTGGTGCTCCAGCCCTGGGAGTGTTTGATGGGACAGTATAGAGAGAGCTTTACTCTGTATCTAACCCTTGCTGCCCCTGACCATGGATTGTGTGATGTGACAATTTTGAGGGAGCTTTATTCTGTGTCTAACCCTTGCTATACCTGTCCCAGGTGTGTTTGATGGGAATTGTAAAGAAAACTTGACTCTGTATCAATCCGTGCTGTCCCTGCCCTGGGAGTGTTTGATGGGACAGTGTAGAGGGAGCTTTACTCTGTATCTAACACGTGCTGTACCCGCCCTGAGCGTGTTTCATGGGAAAGTGTAGAGGAAGCCTTACTCTGTATCTAACCTGTTGTACACCTGCCCTGGGCGTGTTTGATGGGCCAGTGTAGAGCGAACTTTACTCTGTATCTAACCCTTGCTATCCCTGCCCTGAGTATGTGTGATGGAACAGTGAAGAGGGAGCTTTAGTCTGTATATAACCCATGCGGTACCTGCCCTGAGAGCGTTTGATGGGACAGTGTAGAGGGAGCGTTACACGGTATCTAAACCGTGCTGTACCTGGCCTGGAGGGTTTGATGGGACAGTGTAGAGGGAGCTTTACTCTGTGTCTAACCGTGCTGTACCTGGCCTGGAGGGTTTGATGGGACAGTGTAGAGGGAGCTTTACTCTGAATCTATACCGTGCTGTACCTGGCCTGTTAGTGTTTGATGGGACAGTGTAGAGGGATATTTACTTTGTGTCTAACCCGTGCTGTACCTGCCCTGGGAGTGTTTGATGGGACAGTGTAGAGGGAGCGTTACTCTATATCTAAACCGTGCAATACCTGGCTTTGGCGTGTTTGATGGGACAGTGTAGAGGGAGCTTTACTCTGTATCTAACCCGTGCTGTACCTGCTCTGGGACTGTTTGATGGGACAGTGTCGAGGGATATTTACTCTGTATCTAACCTGCACTGTACCTGCCTGGGTCTGTATGATGGGGCAGTTTAGAGGGAGATTTACACTGTATCTGAACCGTGCTGTACGTGGCCTGGGAGTGTTTGATGGGACAGTGTAGAGGGAGCTTTACTCTGTATCTTACCCGTGCTGTACCTGCCCTGGGAGTGTTTGATGGGACAGTGTAGAGGGAGCTTTACTCTGTATGTAACCCGTGCTGTACCTGGCCTGGGCGTGTTTGAACGGAGAGTGTAGAGGGAGCTTTACTCTGGATCTAAGCAGTGCTGTCCCTGGCCATGGGTGTGTTTGATGGGATAGTGTAGAGGGAGCATTACTGTGTATCGAACCCGTGCTGTCCCTGCCCTGTGATTGTTTGATGGGACAGTGTTGAGGGAGCGTTACTCTGTATCTAAACCGTGCAATACGTGGCCTGGGAGTGTTTGATGGGACCGTGCAGAGGGAGATTTAATCTGTATCGAACGTGCACTGTACCTGCCCTGGGATTGTTGGATGGGGCAGCTTTGAGGGAGATTTGCACTGTATCTGAACCAAGCAGTCCCTGCCCCGGGTGTGTGATTTGGGACAGTGTAGAAGGAGCTTTACTCTGTAGCTAACCCGTGCTGTCCCTGACCTGGGAGTGTTTGATGGGACTGTGTAGAGGGAGCTTTACTCTGTATCTAACCCGTGCTGTCCCTGACCTGGGAGTGTTTGATGGGACAGTGTAGAGGGAGATTTACTCTGTATCTAAACCGTGCTGTACCTGCCCTGGGAGTGTTTGATGGGACAGTGTAGAGGGAGCTTTTCTCTGTATCTAACCCGTGCTGTTCCAGCCCTGGGAGTGTTTGATGGGACTGTGTAGAGGGAGCTTTTCTCTGTATCTAACCCGTGCTGTTCCGGCCCTGGGAGTGTTTGATGGGACTGTGTAGACAGAGCTTTATTCTGAATCTAACCTGTACTTTACCTGCCCTGGGAGAGTTTGATTTGGCAGTGTAGAGGGAGATTTACATTCTATCTAACCCATGCTGTCCCTGCCCTTGGTGTGTGATTCGGGACAGTGTAGAAGGAGCTTTACTCTGTATCTAAGCTGTGTTGTACCCGCCCTGGGATTGTTTGAAGGGAAAGTGTAGAAGGAGCTTTACTCTGTATCTAACCCGTGCTGTACCTGCTCTGGGACTGTTTGATGGGACAGTGTCGAGGGAGCTTTACTCTGTATCTAACCCGTGCTGTACCTGCTCTGGGACTGTTTGATGGGACAGTGTCGAGGGAGCTTTACTCTGTAGCTAACCCGTGCTGTATCTGCCCTGGGAGTGTTTGATGGGACAGTGTAGAGGGAACTTTACTTTGTATCTAACCCGTGCTGTACCTGCCCTTGGAGTGTTTGATGGGTCAGTGTAGAGGGAGCGTTACTCGGTATTTAAACCGTGCTATACATGTCCTGGGAGTTTTTAGGGACAGTGTAGAGGGAGCTTTACTCTGTATCTAACCCGTTCTGTGCCTGCCCTGGGAGTGTTTGATGGGACAGTGTAGAGGGAGCTTTACTCTGTATGTAACCCGTGCTGTGCCTGCCCTGGGAGTGTTTGATGGGACAGTGTAGAGGGAGATTTACTCTATATCTAACCCGTGCTGTGCCTGCCCTGGGAGTGTTTGATGGGACAGTGTAGAGGGAGCTTTACTCTGTATCTAACCCGTGCTGTGCCTGCCCTGGGAGTGTTTGATGGGACAGTGTAGAGGGAGATTTACTCTGTATCTAACCCGTGCTGTGCCTGCCCTGGGAGTGTTTGATGGGACAGTGTAGAGGGAAGCTTTATCTGTGTCTAACCAGTGCTGTACCTGCCCTGGGAGTGTTTGATGGGACAGTGTAGAAGAAGCTTTACTCTGTATCTAACCCGTGCTGTACCTGCCCTGGGAGTGTTTGATGGGACAGTGTAGAGGGAGCTTTACTCTGTATCTAACCCGTGCTGTGCCTGCCCTGGGAGTGTTTGATGGGACAGTGTAGAGGGAGCTTTACTCTGTATCTAACCCGTGCTGTTCCTGCCCTGGGAGTGTTTGATGGGACAGTGTCGAGGGAGCTTTACTCTGTATCTAACCCGTGCTGTAACTGCCCTGGGAGTGTTTGATGGGACAGTGTAAAGGGAGCTTTATTCTGTATGTAACTCGTGTTGAACCTGCTCTGATAGTGTTTGACGGCACAGTGTGACTCCACTACCCCAGCATCATGTTAGTATCAGTGTAAGTTCCTGTATATTGCATTACAGTTTTACCACTTTGACTTCTCGTCAGCAACACATAACGACCGCGTGACGTCATCAACAAACCAATTTTGCGTCATCAGTGTCACTTGGTCGCCATAGCAACGTCAGTGTGACTTCTGACACTCCACCAGTCGGAATTCCCGATGTCACCTGATCAGTGGCCTGAAATCAGACCTGGTGGGCCGGGGACACAGAACAGGCGGTGTGGCATCGACCGCCCGTGATACGCCCCCGCCCAATATTCCACTCCATGGACTTCAATAGCACTGAATATTGGGCATGTCGGATACCGGGCGGAGAACGAGATTCCACCTCTTTTACATTCCTCCAACCCCCATGGCCAATTTCATATCTCTAATGGAAGGAAAATCACAGGCTTGCGATAAACACTCTGCTCATTCCCTGTAGTGGTGAAATAAAAAATGCATCTCCACGTTTAAAGGGTAAAGGCCCTGAATATGGGGGAATCAGCAGGCCCTGGTAGTATGTGCCCAAAAATACTGTAAGATGTTGGGATGAAACAGTGAAGGTATTTCTCAAGAAATAGAAGATTGTGGAAACAGAAATAGTGTGCAATTCTCTGGAGAGTAGCAAGAGTTACATTCCTTTCCAAACGGGGGAATAATAAGTCAGATAATTACAGATTTATTAACCTGGTCAGGTACAGGTACAGTTTCATTTTTACCATCACTTGCACCAATAATCACACACTGGAGGTAATTATCAGGAGATTCTGTGTGATGCTGAGGTGATCACTGGACAATAAACCACAGAGACTGGTGGGTAGCTGCTCATTATCCTCGGTGTGATTTCATTCCCTTCCCAACTGAATACTGCGGACAGACAGGCTCACCATGGTAACGGACTGGTCAGTGTGACATCACTTTCTAAACAAGAGCACTCAGAGAATGTGTTATCAATAAATGTTAAAGATATTAAACCATCTGCAATTAGATGTTAAATAAAAGAAAAGAAAATGGAGAACAATAACTGGTGAACATAATCATTTTTTTTGTGGAATGTACTTGCAAACATTAACAAAAATATGTTTGTACACACACATCATACATATATAAAGCAAACACTTTGTGATCTTTTCAGTTGTTCCTCTTCACCAGATGTGAGTTAGTGAACTCGATGGACATTAGGACCCTGCGGCCGCCCAGCCGGCGGTGCTGTGAGGTCACGGTTCCAGGCTCTGTCACACAATCAGCGGGTCCCGTGAAAGATCAATAGAAAATACTGCAGGAAAACAATCCTTAACATTAAAAACTGTGAGCAATTGGCACAGGACAACACCAGTGTGAATTAGTAAACTTTAACACACAGAGTTTGCCACTAAGTGGTGCAAAGTTCAGTGCACTATTGCTCACCTTTAGTCCTGTCCCTCAATCCCAGTTCATCTCTGGGAGATTGTTCCAAGATTCACCCCATCCTTTCAACACAAATATTACCGACAAAATACCCGATCAATTAGAAATTACGTGCATCCAAGTAAAATAAATGGTTGCATCCTCTCTCACACACAAATATATATCTTTACTTATATCAATATCTATCTATCTATCCCTCTTCTGTCTGTCTATCCAACAGACACATGGTCAAGAGCAGTAATAACGGAGACAGGGTCCAGTGCAATACAAACAGAGCCAGGGTCTAGTGTAATACAAACAGAGACAAGGTCTAGTGTAATATAAACAGAGACAGGGTCTAGTGTAATATAAACAGAGACAGGGTCTAGTGTAATATAAACAGAGACAGGGTCTAGTGTAATATAAACAGAGACAGGGTCTAGTGTAATATAAACAGAGACAGGGTCTAGTCTAACATAAACAGAGACAGGGTCTAGTGTAATATAAACAGAGACAGGGTCTAGTGTAATATAAACAGAGACAGGGTCTAGTGTAATATAAACAGAGACAGGGCCTAGTGTAATATAAACAGAGACATGGTGTAGTGATAGAATCACAGAATCAAAGAATGATGCAGCACAGAACGTGTACATTCAGCCACTGGTGCCTGTACCAACACTAATTTGAAAGAACTATCCAATTAGTCCCACTCCCCCTGCTCTTTCAGAATAGACCAGCATTTTTTTCCATTTCAAGTATTTACCCAATTCCCTTTTGAAAGTGATTATTGAATCTGCTTCCAGCACCCTTTCAGGTAGTGCTTTCCAGATCCTAACAGCTTGTTGTGTATTTCCTTTATCTCATGTCGCCTCTGGCTCTTTTGCCAATGACCTTTAACCTGTGTCCTCTGGTTACAGGCCCTTCAGCCACTTGAAAAAAAAATCTTCTTATTTACTCTGTCAGAACCCTTCATGATCTTGAACATGTCCATCAAATCTCCCTTTATCCTTCTCTGCTCAAAAGACAACAACCCCAGTTTCCCTTGTGTCTTCAGGTAACTGAAGTCTTTCATCCCTGGCACCATTCCAGTAAATCCCCTCTGCAGCCTCGCCAAGGCCTTGACATCCTTCCGAAAATGTGGTGCCCAGAATTAAACACAATACTCCAGCACGGGTATAACCAGTGTTTTACAAATGTTTAGCATAACTTCCTTGTATTTGTACTCTATTTGTACTCTATAAAAACCAAAGATCGTGTATACCTTCTGCATTTCAGATCATAACAACTTGCTGCATTAAAAATCTCCTCATACCCCCTCTTTTTTTTGCCAGTTATCTTAAATCTGTGTCCTCTGATACCGACACTCCTGTCAGTGGAAACAAATGTCTCTCTCTGTCAACTCTATCAAATCCCTTCATAAAGGGAAAGCTTTAACAGGGAGCGGTGTTAATTTCTGATTGCTGCCAGAGATTGATTGGGAGATTTTGGTTAGGAAAGGGTATTAAGGGTGATGGAACCAAGGCTGGTCGATGGAGTTAAGAAACCGATCATCCGTGATCTTATTGAACAGAGGCGTGATCTAGTACAGTACTAGCTGAGAAAGGGTATCGTGTAATTTAAACAGAAGAATGGTCGAAAGCATTAATAAGGCCTAGTGCAACAGAAACACGAGGCATCGTCTAGTGCAGTAATAACTGTGACAGGGCCTCGTATACTATACACAGTGACAGGGTCTAGTGTAATATAAACAGAGACAGGGTCTAGTGTAATATAAACAGAGACAGGGTCGAGTGCAATATAAACAGAGACAGGGTCGAGTGTAATATAAACAGAGACAGGGTCTAGTGTAATATAAACAGAGACAGGGTCTGGTGCAATATAAACAGAGACAGGGCCTAGTGTAATATAAACAGAGACAGGGTCTAGGGTAATATAAACAGAGACAGGGTCTGGTGCAATGTAAACAGAGACAGGGCCTAGTGTAATATAAACAGAGACAGGGTCTAGGGTAATATAAACAG
The DNA here is from genome assembly GCA_030390025.1 of Squalus acanthias. Lineage (NCBI taxonomy): Eukaryota > Metazoa > Chordata > Chondrichthyes > Squaliformes > Squalidae > Squalus > Squalus acanthias. The sequence goes on along the minus strand of CM059452.1, from coordinate 7,001,348 downwards.
AGACAGGGCCTAGTGTAATATAAACAGAGACAGGGTCTAGGGTAATATAAACAGAGACAGGGTCTGGTGCAATGTAAACAGAGACAGGGTCTAGTGCAATATAAACAGAGACAGGGTCTGGTGCAATGTGAACAGAGACAGGGCCTAGTGTAATATAAACAGAGACAGGGTCTAGGGTAATATAAACAGAGACAGGGCCGAGTGTAATATAAAGAGACAGGGACTAGTGTAATATAAACAGAGACAGGGTCTGGTGCAATTTAAACAGAGACAGGGTCTAGTGTAATATAAACAGAGACAGGGTCTAGTGTAATATAAACAGAGACAGGGTCTAGGGTAATATAAACAGAGACAGGGTCTGGTGCAATATAAACAGAGACAGGGCCTAGTGTAATATAAACAGTGACAGGGCCTAGTGTAATATAAACAGAGACAGGGTCTAGTGCAATATAAACAGAGACAGGGTCTGGTGCAATTTAAACAGAGACAGGGTCTAGTGCAATATAAACAGAGACAGGGTCTAGTGTAATATAAACAGAGACAGGGTCTAGTGTAATATAAACAGAGACAGGGTCTAGTGTAATATAAACAGAGACAGGGTCTAGTGTAATATAAACAGAGACAGGGTCTAGTGTAATATAAACAGAGACAGGGTCCAGTGTAATATAAACAGAGACAGGGTCTACTGTAATATATACAGAGAGAGGGTCCAGTGTAATATAAACAGATACATGGTGTAGTGTAATATAAACAGAGACATGGTCCAGTGTAATATAAACAGAGACAGGGTCTAGTGTAATATAAACAGTGACAGGGCCTAGTGTAATATAAACAGAGACAGGGTCTCGTGTAATAAAAACAGAGACAGGGTCTAGTGTAATATAAACAGAGACAGGGTGTAGTATAATATAAACAGAGACAGGGTCTAGTATAATAAAAACAGAGACAGGGTCTAGTGTAATATAAACAGTGACAGGGCCTAGTGTAATATAAACAGAGACAGGGTCTAGTGTAATATAAACAGAGACTGGGTCTAGTGTAATATAAACAGAGACGGGGTCTAGTGTAATATAAACAGAGACAGGGTCTAGTGTAATATAAACAGAGACAGGGTCTAGTGTAATATAAACAGAGACAGGGTCTAGTGTAATATAAACAGAGACAGGGTCCAGTGTAATATAAACAGAGACAGGGTCTAGTGTAATATAAACAGAGACAGGGTCCTAGTGTAATATAAACAGAGACAGGGTCTAGTGTAATATAAACAGAGACAGGGTCTAGTGTAATATAAACAGAGACAGGGTCTAGTGTAATATAAACAGAGACAGGGCCTAGTGTAATATAAACAGAGACAGGGTCTAGTGTAATATAAACAGAGACAGGGTCTAGTGTAATATAAACAGAGACAGGGTCTAGTGTAATATAAACAGAGACAGGGTCTAGTGTAATATAAACAGAGACAGGGTCTAGTGTAATATAAACAGAGACAGGGTCTAGTGTAATATAAACAGAGACAGGGTCTAGTGTAATATAAACAGAGACAGGGTCTAGTGTAATATAAACAGAGACAGGGTCTAGTGTAATATAAACAGAGACAGGGTCTAGTGTAATATAAACAGAGACAGGGTCTAGTGTAATATAAACAGAGACAGGGTCTAGTGTAATATAAACAGAGACAGGGTCTAGTGTAATATAAACAGAGACAGGGTCTAGTGTAATATAAACAGAGACAGGGTCTAGTGTAATATAAACAGAGACAGGGTCTAGTGTAATATAAACAGAGACAGGGTCTAGTGTAATATAAACAGAGACAGGGTCTAGTGTAATATAAACAGAGACAGGGTCTAGTGTAATATAAACAGAGACAGGGTCTAGTGTAATATAAACAGAGACAGGGTCTAGTGTAATATAAACAGAGACAGGGTCTAGTGTAATATAAACAGAGACAGGGTCTAGTGTAATATAAACAGAGACAGGGTCTAGTGTAATATAAACAGAGACAGGGTCTAGTGTAATATAAACAGAGACAGGGTCTAGTGTAATATAAACAGAGACAGGGTCTAGTGTAATATAAACAGAGACAGGGTCTAGTGTAATATAAACAGAGACAGGGTCTAGTGTAATATAAACAGAGACAGGGTCTAGTGTAATATAAACAGAGACAGGGTCTAGTGTAATATAAACAGAGACAGGGTCTAGTGTAATATAAACAGAGACAGGGTCTAGTGTAATATAAACAGAGACAGGGTCTAGTGTAATATAAACAGAGACAGGGTCTAGTGTAATATAAACAGAGACAGGGTCTAGTGTAATATAAACAGAGACAGGGCCTAGTGTAATATAAACAGAGACAGGGTCTAGTGTAATATAAACAGAGACAGGGTCTAGTGTAATATAAACAGAGACAGGGTCTAGTGTAATATAAACAGAGACAGGGTCTAGTGTAATATAAACAGAGACAGGGTCTAGTGTAATATAAACAGAGACAGGGTCTAGTGTAATATAAACAGAGACAGGGTCTAGTGTAATATAAACAGAGACAGGGTCTAGTGTAATATAAACAGAGACAGGGTCTAGTGCAATATAAACAGAGACAGGGTCTAGTGTAATATAAACAGAGACAGGGTCTAGTGTAATATAAACAGAGACAGGGTCTAGTGTAATATAAACAGAGACAGGGTCTAGTGTAATATAAACAGAGACAGGGTCTAGTGTAATATAAACAGAGACAGGGTCTAGTGTAATATAAACAGAGACAGGGTCTAGTGTAATATAAACAGAGACAGGGTCTAGTGTAATATAAACAGAGACAGGGTCTAGTGTAATATAAACAGAGACAGGGTCTAGTGTAATATAAACAGAGACAGGGTCTAGTGTAATATAAACAGAGACAGGGTCTAGTGTAATATAAACAGAGACAGGGTCTAGTGTAATATAAACAGAGACAGGGTCTAGTGTAATATAAACAGAGACAGGGTCTAGTGTAATATAAACAGAGACAGGGTCTAGTGTAATATAAACAGAGACAGGGTCTAGTGTAATATAAACAGAGACAGGGTCTAGTGTAATATAAACAGAGACAGGGTCTAGTGTAATATAAACAGAGACAGGGTCTAGTGTAATATAAACAGAGACAGGGTCTAGTGTAATATAAACAGAGACAGGGTCTAGTGTAATATAAACAGAGACAGGGTCTAGTGTAATATAAACAGAGACAGGGTCTAGTGTAATATAAACAGAGACAGGGTCTAGTGTAATATAAACAGAGACAGGGTCTAGTGTAATATAAACAGAGACAGGGTCTAGTGTAATATAAACAGAGACAGGGTCTAGTGTAATATAAACAGAGACAGGGTCTAGTGTAATATAAACAGAGACAGGGTCTAGTGTAATATAAACAGAGACAGGGTCTAGTGTAATATAAACAGAGACAGGGTCTAGTGTAATATAAACAGAGACAGGGTCTAGTGTAATATAAACAGAGACAGGGTCTAGTGTAATATAAACAGAGACAGGGTCTAGTGTAATATAAACAGAGACAGGGTCTAGTGTAATATAAACAGAGACAGGGTCTAGTGTAATATAAACAGAGACAGGGTCTAGTGTAATATAAACAGAGACAGGGTCTAGTGTAATATAAACAGTGACAGGGCCTAGTGTAATATAAACAGAGACAGGGTCTAGTGTAATATAAACAGAGACAGGGTCTAGTGTAATATAAACAGAGACAGGGTCTAGTGTAATATAAACAGAGACAGGGTCTAGTGTAATATAAACAGAGACAGGGTCTAGTGTAATATAAACAGAGACAGGGTCTAGTATAATATAAACAGAGACAGGGTCCAGTGTAATATAAACAGAGACAGGGTCTAGTGTAATATATACAGAGACAGGGTCTAGTGTAATATAAACAGAGACATGGTCTAGTGTAATATAAACAGAGACATGGTCCAGTGTAATATAAACAGAGACAGGGTCTAGTGTAATATAAACAGTGACAGGGCCTAGTGTAATATAAACAGAGACAGGGTCTAGTGTAATATAAACAGAGACAGGGTCTAGTGTAATATAAACAGAGACAGGGTGTAGTATAATATAAACAGAGACAGGGTCTAGTGTAATAAAAACAGAGACAGGGTCTAGTGTAATATAAACAGTGACAGGGTCTAGTGTAATATAAACAGTGACAGGGTCTCGTGTAATATAAACAGAGACAGGGTCTAGTGTAATATAAACAGAGACGGGGTCTAGTGTAATATAAACAGAGACAGGGTCTGGTGTAATATAAACAGAGACAGGGGTCTAGTGTAATATAAACAGTGACAGGGTCTAGTGTAATATAAACAGAGACAGGGTCTAGTGCAATATAAACAGAGACAGGGTCTAGTGTAATATAAACAGAGACAGGGTCTAGTGTAATATAAACAGAGACAGGGTCGATTGCAATATAAACAGAGACAGGGGTTAGTGTAATATAAACAGTGACAGGGCCTAGTGTAATATAAACAGAGACAGGGTGCCAGTGTAATATAAACAGAGACAGGGTCTAGTGTAATATAAACAGAGACAGGGTCTAGTGTAATATAAACAGAGACAGGGTCTAGTGTAATATAAACAGAGACAGGGTCTAGTGTAATATAAACAGAGACAGGGTCTAGTGTAATATAAACAGAGACAGGGTCTAGTGTAATATAAACAGAGACAGGGTCTAGTGTAATATAAACAGAGACAGGGTCTAGTGTAATATAAACAGAGACAGGGTCTAGTGCAATATAAACAGAGACAGGGTCTAGTGTAATATAAACAGAGACAGGGTCTAGTGTAATATAAACAGAGACAGGGTCTAGTGTAATATAAACAGTGACAGGGCCTAGTGTAATATAAACAGAGACAGGGTCTAGTGTAATATAAACAGAGACAGGGTCTAGTGTAATATAAACAGAGACAGGGTCTAGTGTAATATAAACAGAGACAGGGCCTAGTGTAATATAAACAGAGACAGGGTGCCATGTAATATAAACAGAGACAGGGTCTAGTGTAATATAAACAGAGACAGGGTCTAGTGTAATATAAACAGAGACAGGGTCTAGTGTAATATAAACAGAGACAGGGTCTAGTGTAATATAAACAGAGACAGGGTCTAGTGTAATATAAACAGAGACAGGGTCTAGTGTAATATAAACAGAGACAGGGTCTAGTGTAATATAAACAGAGACAGGGTCTAGTGTAATATAAACAGAGACAGGGCCTAGTGTAATATAAACAGAGACAGGGCCTAGTGTAATATAAACAGAGACAGGGTCTGGTGTAATATAAACAGAGACAGGGTCTAGTGTAATATAAACAGAGACAGGGTCTAGTGTAATATAAACAGAGACAGGGTCTAGTGTAATATAAACAGAGACAGGGTCTAGTGTAATATAAACAGAGACAGGGTCTAGTGTAATATAAACAGAGACAGGGTCTAGTGTAATATAAACAGAGACAGGGTCTAGTGTAATATAAACAGAGACAGGGTCTGGTGTAATATAAACAGAGACAGGGTCTAGTGTAATATAAACAGAGACAGGGTCTAGTGTAATATAAACAGAGACAGGGCCTAGTGTAATATAAACAGAAACAGGGTGCCATGTGATATAAACAGAGACAGGGTCTAGTGTAATATAAACAGAGACAGGGTCTAGTGTAATATAAACAGAGACAGGGTCTAGTGTAATATAAACAGAGACAGGGTCTGGTGTAATATAAACAGAGACAGGGTCTAGTGTAATATAAACAGAGACAGGGTCTAGTGTAATATAAACAGAGACAGGTCATAGTGTAATATAAACAGTGACAGGGTGCCATGTGATATAAACAGAGACAGGGTCTAGTGTAATATAAACAGAGACAGGGTCTAGTGTAATATAAACAGAGACAGGGTCTCGTGCAATATAAACAGAGACAGGGGCTAGTGTAATATAAACAGAGACAGGGTCAAGTGTAATATAAACAGACACAGGGCCTAGTCTAATATAAACAGAGACAGGGTCTAGTGTAATATAAACAGAGACAGGGTCTAGTGTAATATAAACAGAGACAGGGTCAAGTGTAATATAAACAGAGACAGGGCCTAGTCTAATATAAACAGAGACAGGGTCTAGTGTAATATAAACAGAGACAGGGTCTAGTTTAATATAAACAGTGACAGGGCCTAGTGTAATATAAACAGAGAAAGGGTCTAGTGTAATATAAACAGAGACAGGGTGCCATGTAATATAAACAGAGACAGGATTGAGAGTAATAAAAACAGAGACAGGGTGCCATGTAATATAAACAGAGACAGGGCCTAGTTTAATATAAATAGAGACAGGGTCTAGTGTAATATAAACAGAGACAGGGTCTAGTGTAATATAAACAGAGACAGGGTGCCATGTAATATAAACAGAGACAGGATTGAGAGTAATAAAAACAGAGACAGGGTGCCATGTAATATATGAGAGACAGGGCCGAGCTTAATATAAATAGAGACAGGGTCTAGTGTAATATAAACAGAGACAGGGTCGATTGCAATATAAACAGAGACAGGGGCTAGTGTAATATAAACAGTGACAGGGCCTAGTGTAATATAAACAGAGACAGGGTCTAGTGTAATATAAACAGAGACAGGGTCTAGTGTAATATAAACAGAGACAGGGTCTAGTGTAATATAAACAGAGACAGGGTCTAGTGTAATATAAACAGAGACAGGGGCTAGTGTAATATAAACAGAGACAGGGTCTAGTGTAATATAAACAGAGACAGGGTCTAGTGTAATATAAACAGAGACAGGGTCTAGTGTAATATAAACAGAGACAGGGTCTAGTGTAATATAAACAGAGACAGGGTCTAGTGTAATATAAACAGAGACAGGGTCTAGTGTAATATAAACAGAGACAGGGTCTAGTGTAATATAAACAGAGACAGGGTCTAGTGTAATATAAACAGAGACAGGGTCTAGTGTAATATAAACAGAGACAGGGTCTAGTGTAATATAAACAGAGACAGGGTCTAGTGTAATATAAACAGAGACAGGGTCTAGTGTAATATAAACAGAGACAGGGCCTAGTGTAATATAAACAGAGACAGGGTCTAGTGTAATATAAACAGAGACAGGGTCTAGTGTAATATAAACAGAGACAGGGTCTAGTGTAATATAAACAGAGACAGGGTCTAGTGTAATATAAACAGAGACAGGGTCTAGTGTAATATAAACAGAGACAGGGTCTAGTGTAATATAAACAGAGACAGGGTCTAGTGTAATATAAACAGAGACAGGGTCTAGTGTAATATAAACAGAGACAGGGTCTAGGTGTAATATAAACAGAGACAGGGTCTAGTGTAATATAAACAGAGACAGGGTCTAGTGTAATATAAACAGAGACAGGGTCTAGTGTAATATAAACAGAGACAGGGTCTAGTGTAATATAAACAGAGACAGGGTCTAGTGTAATATAAACAGAGACAGGGTCTAGTGTAATATAAACAGAGACAGGGTCTAGTGTAATATAAACAGAGACAGGGTCTAGTGTAATATAAACAGAGACAGGGTCTAGTGTAATATAAACAGAGACAGGGTCTAGTGTAATATAAACAGAGACAGGGTCTAGTGTAATATAAACAGAGACAGGGTCTAGTGTAATATAAACAGAGACAGGGTCTAGTGTAATATAAACAGAGACAGGGTCTAGTGTAATATAAACAGAGACAGGGTGCCTAGTGTAATATAAACAGAGACAGGGTCTAGTGTAATATAAACAGAGACAGGGTCTAGTGTAATATAAACAGAGACAGGGTCTCGTGCAATATAAACAGAGACAGGGGCTAGTGTAATATAAACAGAGACAGGGTCAAGTGTAATATAAACAGAGACAGGGCCTAGTCTAATATAAACAGAGACAGGGTCTAGTGTAATATAAACAGAGACAGGGTCTGGTGCAATATAAACAGAGACAGGGTCTAGTGTAATATAAACAGAGACAGGGTCTAGTGCGATATAAACAGAGACAGGGTCTAGTGTAATATAAACAGAGACAGGGTCTAGTGTAATATAAACAGTGACAGGGCCTAGTGTAATATAAACAGAGAAAGGGTCTAGTGTAATATAAACAGAGACAGGGTGCCATGTAATATAAACAGAGACAGGATTGAGAGTAATAAAAACAGAGACAGGGTGCCATGTAATATAAACAGAGACAGGGCCTAGTTTAATATAAATAGAGACAGGGTCTAGTGTAATATAAACAGAGACAGGGTCTAGTGTAATATAAACAGAGACAGGGTGCCATGTAATATAAACAGAGACAGGATTGAGAGTAATAAAAACAGAGACAGGGTGCCATGTAATATATGAGAGACAGGGCCGAGCTTAATATAAATAGAGACAGGGTCTAGTGTAATATAAACAGAGACAGGGTCGATTGCAATATAAACAGAGACAGGGGCTAGTGTAATATAAACAGTGACAGGGCCTAGTGTAATATAAACAGAAACAGGGTGCCATGTAATATAAACAGAGACAGGGTCTAGTGTAATATAAACAGAGACAGGGTCTAGTGTAATATAAACAGAGACAGGGTCTCGTGCAATATAAACAGAGACAGGGGCTAGTGTAATATAAACAGAGACAGGGTCAAGTGTAATATAAACAGAGACAGGGCCTAGTCTAATATAAACAGAGACAGGGTCTAGTGTAATATAAACAGAGACAGGGTCTGGTGCAATATAAACAGAGACAGGGTCTAGTGTAATATAAACAGAGACTGGGTCTAGTGCGATATAAACAGAGACAGGGTCTAGTGTAATATAAACAGAGACAGGATCGAGAGTAATAAAAACAGAGACAGTGTGCCATGTAATATAAACAGAGACAGGGCCTAGTTTAATATAAATAGAGACAGGGTCTAGTGTAATATAAACAGAGAGAGGATCTAGTGTAATATAAACAGAGACAGGGTCTAGTGTAATATAAACAGAGACAGGGTGCCATGTAATATAAACAGAGACAGGGTCGAGAGTAATAAAAACAGAGACAGGGTCTATTGTAATATAAACAGAGACAGGGTGCCATGTAATATAAACAGAGACAGGATCTGGTGTAATATAAACAGAGACAGGGTCTATTGTAATATAAACAGAGACAGGGCCTAGGTTAATATAAATAGAGACAGGGTCTAGTGTAATATAAACAGATACATGGTCTCGTGCAGTAATAGCTGATAAACCTGTGACCTCTGGTTAATGACCCTCCTGCCAATGGAAACAGTTCCATAGAATCATAGAATGTTACAGCACAGAAGGAGGCCATTCCGCCCATCGAGTCTGTGCCGGCTCTTTCAAAGAGCAATCCAGTCAGTCCCACCCTCTCGCTCTTTCCCCATATCCCTGCAGTTTTTTGTCCTTTAACTATTTATCCAACACCCTTTTGAAGGCTATTATTGAATCTATATCCACCACCCTATCATTACAAATCCTAACCACTCGTCGTGTAAAGACGTTTTTCCTCATATCGCCTCTGGTTCTTTCTCCAATCACCTTAAATCTGTGCCCTCCGATTATCGACCCTTCAGCCATTGGAAACTGTTTCTCTTTATTTTCTCTATCTAAACACTTCATGATTTTGAACACGTCTATCAAATATCCTCTTAGCCTTCTCTCCTCTAATGAGAACAATCCCATCTTATACAGTCTGTCCATATTAACTGAAGTGTCTCATCCCTGGTACCATTCTCGGCTCTAAGGAGAACAATCCCAGCTTCCAACTGCTCTGATGGTGAACCTCACGCAGAGTAAAACTCAAGTTCTGTGAGCCCTTCTGCCTCGGGCACTTCCAGATGTTCCTTTGCGGAATTGCTGACACTTCTATATGGGTCCAGTGGAAATCCCGTGCACCTTTACAACAATTAGGAATAACATCCCAGGCAGGATAAGAGAACCAGGCCCTGACAATTAAATGGATCGGTGTAAGACTGGGCTCAGGCCCTGAACTTTAGACACACTGAGCTTAATGGCAACATATTAAAATACAAGCTGTGATATGTTAACAGCCTCGGCTCAGTGAGATCACCCATAATCTCGGCCGACATTCCCAGTGCAGTGCTGAGGGAGTGCTGCACTGTCGGAGGAGCCACCTTTCAGAAGAGATGTTAAACCAAGTGCTTTATCAAGTGAATATAAAAGATCCCATGGCACTATTTTAAAGAAGAGCAGGGGAGTTCGCCCTGGTGTCCTGGTTAATATTTATCCCTCAACCAAAATCACTAAACACAGATATTTTGGTCAATATCTCCTTGCTGTGTGTGGGATCTTGCTGTGCACAAATTGGCTGCAGCATTTCCTACTTTACAACAGTGACTATATTTCCAAAGTTCTCATTGTCTGTAAAGAACTTTGGGACGTCCTGAGGCAGTGAAAGGCGCTATATAAATGCAAGTTCTTTCTAAATGTCAACATTTTAAAATCCAAGTTGCGATATGTTAAAAGCTCAGACATTACTGCGATTGTAGGACACTCCTCTGCTCACTGTTTTAACTTGTTTAGTTTCAATGGGTTGAAGCTTCCACTAAATGGACATCCAGTGGATCACCAGCCTGTTCACAGATGTCCCATTGATTTCAGCAGCAGAACTTTCAGAACTGAATTATTAATTTTAATATTTTTTCCTTTGTTATAAATCACATCTGTTCTCATTGAACGAAACTGAAGCCAATGTCACTGTTTGAGATATTTCTATTCATTTTTTACCAACTGTCAATATTCTTAAAATAAACCCTTGTTGTGAGTTGAAACGAATCAATAAGTGACTTTGTTGATCTGGTTTTGCTGTCATGAACACTTCATGGAAACCAGTGAGGCGTTTATGTAAATAAACACAGAAATACAAGTCCCAGATTAGAGTATTGAGCGACAGAAACACAATAAATGTTTCCCCATCAACACAGAACAGAAATAAAGAGAGAAATGCAAATGTCTCAACGGATTCCAGCAACAATTGGACATTTCTCTAAGTTATAGGAGAATAAAGTAAAGATGATATCCATGTTCAGAATGGGGAAAGATTCCCACAAGTCACCGTACATAGTGACATCACAAATGTGTGTGTGGAGATTTCCTGTATCCTCTCCCTCTCTGCCTCTCTCTCCTATTTCCACCTTCTGTCTTGCCTCTCAAGAATGGATCATTGTCTTTACCCCAAAACAAGATGTCAACGTCTTACAAAAGTGTTCCCTCAACCCTATTCATAGACCTCGAACCAAATTGATTGGAGTGCGGAGGGAGCTTTAATATAAAATGTAACCTATCCATTAGATAAACTGGGAATGTTTGATGGGACACTGTAGAGGGAGCTTTGCCCTGTATCTGCACTGGGAGTGTTTGATGGGACAGCGTAGAGGGAGATTAACTCTGTATCTAACCCGTGCTATACTTGCCCTGGGAGTGTTTGATGCAAAAGTGTAGAGGGAGCTTTATTCTGTATCTAACCAGTGCTGTACCTGCCCTGGTAGTGTTTGATGGGACATTGTAAAGGAAGCTTTACTCTGTATCTAATCCGCGCTGTTCCTGCCCTGGGAGTGTTTGATGGGACAGTGTAGAGGTTCTTTACTCTGTATCTAAACCGTGCTGTACCTGCCCTGGGAGTGTTTGTTGGGTCAGTGTAGAAGGAGCTTTACTCTGTATCTAACCAGTGCTGTACCTGCCCTGGTAGTGTTTGATGGGACATTGTAAAGGAAGCTTTACTCTGTATCTAATCCGCGCTTTTCCTGCCCTGGGTGTGTTTGATGGGACCGTGTAAAGGAAGTTTAACTCTCTATCTAATCCGTGCTGTACCTGCCCTGGGAGTGTTTGATGGGACAGTGTAGAGGGAGATTTACTCTGTATCTAACCCGTGCTGTGCCTGCCCTGGGAGTATTTGATGGGGAAGTGTAGAGGGAGCTTTACTCTGTATCTAACCCGTGCTGTCCCTGCCCTGGTTATGTTTGATGGGACAGTGTAGAGCGAGCTTTACTCTCTATCGAACGCGCGCTGTCTCTGCCCTAGGAATGTGTGATGGGGCAGTGTAGAGGGAGCTTTATTCTGTCTCTAACCAGTGTTGTACCTTTCGTGGGAGTTTTTGATGGGACAGTGTAGAGGGAGCTTTACTCTGTATAAAACCCTTGCAGTGCCTGCCCTGAGTGTTTTTGATGGGACAGTTTCGAGGTTGCTTTACTCAGTATCAAACCCTTGCTGTCCTTGTCCTGGGAATGTGTGATGGGACAGCGTAGAGGCAGCTTTATTCTGTAGCTAACCCGTGCTGTCCCTGCCCTGGGTCTGTGTGATGGGAGAGTGTAGAGGGAGCTTTACTCTGTATGTAACCCATGCAGTGCCTGCACTGAGAGTTTTTGATGGGACAGTTTAGAGGGAGCTTTACTCTGTATCTAATCCCTGCTGTACCTGCCCTGGGAGTGTTTGAGGGGAAGTGTAGAGGGAGCTTTACTCTGTATCTAACATGTGCAGGACCTGCCCTGGGAGTGTTTGATGGGACAGTTTCGTGTGAGCTTTACTCTGTATATAACCCGTGCTGTACCTGCCCAGTGAATGTTTGATGGGACAGTGTAGAGGGAGCAAACCTCTGTATCTAACACATGCAGTACCATCCCTGGAAGTGTTTGATGGGACAGTGTAGAAGGAGCTTTATTCTGTATCTGACCTGTACTGCACCTGCCCTGGGTGTGTTTGATGGGACCGTGTAAAGGAAGTTTTACTCTCTATCTAATCCGTGCTGTACCTGCTCTGGGAGTGTTTGATGGGACTGTGTAGATGAAGAATCACGCTGTATCTAGCCGGTGCTGTACATGACCTGGGAGTATTTGATGGGGAAGTGTCGAGGGAGCTTTACTCTGTATCTAACCCGTGCTGTCCCTGCCCTGGTTATGTTTGACGGGACAGTGTAGAGCGAGCTTTACTCTCTATCGAACGCGCGCTGTCTCTGCCCTGGGAATGTGTGATGGGGCAGTGTAGAGGGAGCTTTATTCTGTCTCTAACCAGTGCTGTACCTGCCCTGGGAGTGTTTGATGGGACTGTGTAGATGAAGAATCACGCTGTATCTAGCCGGTGCTGTCCATGACCTGGGAGTATTTTATGGGGAAGTGTCGAGGGTGCTTTACTCTGTATCTAATCCGTGCTGTAACTGCACTGGGAGTGTTTGATGGGACAGTGTAGAGGGAGCTTTACTCTGTATCTAATCCGTGCAGAACCTGCCCTGGGAGTGTTTCAGGCGAAGTGTAGAGGGAGCTTTACTCTGTATCTAACATGTGCAGGACCTGCCCTGGGAGTGTTTGATGGGACAGTTTCGTGTGAGCTTTACTCTGTATATAACCCATGCTGTACCTGCCCAGTGAATGTTTGATGGGACAGTGTAGAGGGAGCAAACCTCTGTATCTAACACATGCAGTACCATCCCTGGAAGTGTTTGATGGGACAGTGTGGAAGGAGCTTTACTCTGTATCTAACCCGTACTGCACCTGCCCTGGGAGTTGTTGATGGGAAAGTGTAGAGCGATATTTACTCTGTATCTAACCCGTGCTGTCCCTGCCCTGGGAGTATTTTATGGGTCAGTGCCGAAGGAGCTTTACTCTGGATCTAACCAGTGCTGTAACTTCCGTGGAAGCGTTTGCTGGGACAGTGTAGAGGGAGCTTTACTCTGTATATAACCGTTGCAGTGCCTGCGTGAGAGTGTTTGCTTGGACAGTGTAGAGGGAGCATTGCTCTGTATCTAATCTGTGCTGTATCTGCCCTGGGTGTGTTTGATGGGACAGTGTAAAGGAAGCTTGTCACTGTATCTAATCCGTGCTGTACCTGTCCTGAGAATATTTGACGCGACAATGTAGAGGAAGCTTTATTCTGCATCAAACACATGCTGTACTTGCCCTGGGAGTGTTTGATGGGACAGTGTAGAGGGGCATTACTGCATCTAACATGTGCAGAACCTGCCCTGGGAGTGTTTGATGGGACAGTTTAGAGTGAGCTTTGCTCTGTAACTAACCCGTGCTGTACTTTCCCTGGGTATGGGTGATGGGACAGTTTAGAGGGAGCTTTCCTCTGTATAAACACATGCAGTACCTTCCCTGGGAGTGTTTGATGGGGCAGCGTAGAGGTTGATTTTCTCTGTATCTAACCTGTACTGCACCTCCCCTGGGAGTGTTTGATGGGACAGTGAAGAGTGAGCTTTACTCTATATCTAACCTGTACTGCACCTACCCTGGGAGGGTTTGATTGGACAGCGTAGAGGGAGCTTTGCTCTGTATCTAACCTGTACTGCACCTACCCTGGGAGGGTTTGATAGGAAAATGTAGAGCGAGATTTACTCTGTATCTAACCCATGCTGTACCTGTCCTGGGAGTCTTTGATTGGACAGTTTAGAGGGCGCTTTACACTGAATCTATCCCATGCTGTGCCTGCACTGGGAGACTTTGCTGGGACATTATAGAGGGAGCTTTATTCTGTTTCTAACCTGGACTGTACCTGCCCTTGGAGTGTTTGATGGACAGTGTAGAGGGAGCTTTACTCTCTATCTAACCCGTGTTATACCTATCCTGGGTGTGTTTGATTGGACAGTGTAGAGGGAGCTTTACTCTGTGTCTAAACAGTGCTGTACCTGCCCTGGGAGTGTTTGATCAGACCGTGTAGAGGGAGCTTTACTGTGTATCTAACCCGTGCTGTAGCTGCCCTGGGAGTTTTTGATGGGACAGTCTAGAGGCAGCTTTTATCCGTATATAACCCGTGCTGTACCTGCCCTGGGGTGTTTGATGGGACAGTGTAGAGGCAGCTTTACTTTGTATCTAACCCGTGCTCTAAATACCCTTGTATTGTTTGATGAGACAGTTTAGAGGGAGCTTTACTCTGTATCTAACCTGTGCTGTACCTGCCCTGGGAGTGTTTGATGGGACAGTGTAGAGGGAGCTTTACTTTGTATCTAACCCGTGCTGTACCTGTCCTGGCAGTGGTTGTTGGGACAATGTAGAGCGATCTTTACTCTGTATCTAAACCATGCTGTACCTGTCCTGGCAGTGTTTGTTGGGACAATGTAGAGCGATCTTTACTCTGTATCTAACCCGTGCTGTACCTGCCCTGGGAGTGTTTGTTGGGACAGTGTAGAGGGAACTTTACTCTGTATCTAACCTGTGATTTACCTGCCCTGGGATTGTGTGATGGGACAGTGTAGAGGGAGCTTTACTCTGTATCTAACCTGTGCTGTACCTGCCCTGGGAGTATTTGATTGGACAGTGTATAGGGAGCTTTACTCTGTATCTAACGCATGCTCTGCCTGTGCTGGGAATGTTTGATGGGACAGTGTCGAGGGTGCTTTACTCTGTATTTAACCTGCGCTGTACCTGGCCTGGGAGTGTTTGATGGGACAGTGTAGAGGGAGCTTTACTCTGTATCTAACCTGTGTTGTACCTGCCCTGGGAGTGTTTGATGGGACAGTGTAGAGGAAGCTTTAATCTGTATCTAACCCGTGCTGTAGCTGCCGTTGGAGTGATTGATGCTGCAGCATTTCCTACTTTACAACAGTGACTATATTTCCAAAGTTCTTCATTGACTGTAAAGCTCTTTGGGATGTCCTGAGGCAGTGAAAGGCGCTATATAATTGCAAGTTCTTTCTAAATGACAACATTTTAAAATCCAAGTTGCGATATGTTAAAAGCTCAGACATTACTGCGATTGTCGGACACTCCTCTGCTCACTGTTTTATCTTGTTTAGTTTCAATGGGTTGAAGCTTCCACTAAATGGACATCCAGTGGAACACCAGCCTGTTCACAGATGTCCCATTGATTTCAGCAGCAGAACTTTCAGAACTGAATTATTAATTTTAATATTTTTTCCGTTGTTATAAATCACATCTGTTCTCATTGAACGAAACTGAATCCAATGTCACTGTTTGAGATATTTCTATTCATTTTTTACCAACTGTCAATATTCTTAAAATAAACCCTTGTTGTGAGTTGAAACGAATCAATAAGTGACTTTGTTGATCTGGTTTTGCTGTCATGAACACTTCATGGAAACCAGTGAGGCGTTTATGTAAATAAACACAGAAATACAAGTCCCAGATTAGAGTATTGAGCGACAGAAACACAATAAATGTTTCCCCATCAACACAGAACAGAAATAAAGAGAGAAATGCAAATGTCTCAACGGATTCCAGCAACAATTGTTTTTGAGACATTTCTCTAAGTTATAGGAGAATAAAGTAAAGATGATATCCATGTTCAGAATGGGGAAAGATTCCCACAAGTCACCGTACATAGTGACATCACAAATGTGTGTGTGGAGATTTCCTGTATCCTCTCCCTCTCTGCCTCTCTCTCCTATTTCCACCTCTGTCTTGCCTCTCAAGTTGGATCATTGTCTTTATCCCAAAACAAGATGTCAACGTCTTACAAAAGTGTTCCCTCAGCCCTATTCATAGGCCTCGAACCAAATTGATTGGAGTGCGGAGGGAGCTTTAATATAAAATGTAACCTATCCATTAGATAAACTGGGAATGTTTGATGGGACACTGTAGAGGGAGCTTTGCCCTGTATCTGCACTGGGAGTGTTTGATGGGACAGTGTAGAGGGAGATTAACTCTGTATCTAACCCGTGCTATACTTGCCCTGGGAGTGTTTGATGCAAAAGTGTAGAGGGAGCTTTATTCTGTATCTAACCAGTGCTGTACCTGCCCTGGTAGTGTTTGATGGGACATTGTAAAGGAAGCTTTACTCTGTATCTAATCCGCGCTGTTCCTGCCCTGGGAATGTGTGATGGGACAGCGTAGAGGCAGCTTTATTCTGTAGCTAACCCGTGCTGTATCTGCCCTGGGTCTGTGTGATGGGAGAGTGTAGAGGGAGCTTTACTCTGTATGTAACCCATGCAGTGCCTGCACTGAGAGTTTTTGATGGGACAGTTTAGAGGGAGCTTTACTCTGTATCTAATCCGTGCTGTAACTGCACTGGGAGTGTTTGATGGGACAGTGTAGAGGGAGCTTTACTCTGTATCTAATCCGTGCTGTACCTGCCCTGGGAGTGTTTGATGGGACAGTTTCGTGTGAGCTTTACTCTGTATATAACCCATGCTGTACCTGCCCAGTGAATGTGTGATGGGACAGTGTAGAGGGAGCAAACCTCTGTATCTAACACATGCAGTACCATCCCTGGAAGTGTTTGATGGGACAGTGTAGAAGGAGCTTTATTCTGTATCTAACCTGTACTGCACCTGCCCTGGGTGTGTTTGATGGGACCGTGTAAAGGAAGTTTTACTCTCTATCTAATCCGTGCTGTACCTGCCCTGGGAGTGTTTGATGGGACTGTGTAGATGAAGAATCACGCTGTATCTAGCCGGTGCTGTACATGACCTGGGAGTATTTGATGGGGAAGTGTCGAGGGAGCTTTACTCTGTATCTAACCTGTGCTGTCCCTGCCCTGGTTATGTTTGATGGGACAGTGTAGAGCGAGCTTTACTCTCTATCGAACGCGCGCTGTCTATGCCCTGGGAATGTGTGATGGGGCAGTGTAGAGGGAGCTTTATTCTGTCTCTAACCAGTGCTGTAGCTTTCGTGGGAGTTTTTGATGGGACAGTGTAGAGGGAGCTCAACTCTGTATAAAACCCTTGCAGTGCCTGCCCTGAGTGTTTTTGATGGGACAGTTTCGAGGGTGCTTTACTCTGTATCAAACCCTTGCTGTCCTTGTCCTGGGAATGTGTGATGGGACAGCGTAGAGGCAGCTTTATTCTGCTGCTAACCCGTGCTGTCCCTGCCCTGGGACTGTGTGATGGGAGAGTGTAGAGGGAGCTTTACTCTGTATGTAACCCATGCAGTGCCTGCACTGAGAGTTTTTGATGGGACAGTTTAGAGGGAGCTTTACTCTGTATCTAATCCGTGCTGTAACTGCACTGGGAGTGTTTGATGGGACAGTGTAGAGGGAGCTTTACTCTGTATCTAATCCGTGCAGAACCTGCCCTGAGAGTGTTTCAGGCGAAGTGTAGAGGGAGCTTTACTCTGTATCTAACATGTGCAGGACCTGCCCTGGGAGTGTTTGATGGGACAGTTTCGTGTGAGCTTTACTCTGTATATAACCCATGCTGTACCTGCCCAGTGAATGTTTGATGGGACAGTGTAGAGGGAGCAAACCTCTGTATCTAACACATGCAGTACCATCCCTGGAAGTGTTTGATGGGACAGTGTGGAAGGAGCTTTACTCTGTATCTAACCTGTACTGCACCTGCCCTGGGAGTTGTTGATGGGAAAGTGTAGAGCGATAATTACTCTGTATCTAACCCGTGCTGTCCCTGCCCTGGGAGTATTTTATGGGTCAGTGCCGAAGGAGCTTTACTCTGGATCTAACCAGTGCTGTACCTTCCGTGGAAGCGTTTGCTGGGACAGTGTGGAGGGAGCTTTACTCTGTATATAACCCATGCAGTGCCTGCGTGAGAGTGTTTGCTTGGACAGTGTAGAGGGAGCATTGCTCTGTATCTAATCTGTGCTGTATCTGCCCTGGGTGTGTTTGATGGGACAGTGTAAAGGAAGCTTGTCACTGTATCTAATCCGTGCTGTACCTGTCCTGAGAATATTTGACGCGACAATGTAGAGGAAGCTTTATTCTGCATCAAACACATGCTGTACTTGCCCTGGGAGTGTTTGATGGGACAGTGTAGAGGGAGCATTACTCTGCATCTAACATGTGCAGAACCTGCCCTGGGAGTGTTTGATGGGACAGTTTAGTGTGAGCTTTGCTCTGTAACTAACCCGTGCTGTACTTTCCCTGGGTATGGGTGATGGGACAGTTTAGAGGGAGCTTTCCTCTGTATAAACACATGCAGTACCTTCCCTGGGAGTGTTTGATGGGGCAGCGTAGAGGTTGATTTTCTCTGTATCTAACCTGTACTGCACCTCCCCTGGGAGTGTTTGATGGGACAGTGAAGAGTGAGCTTTACTCTATATCTAACCTGTACTGCACCTACCCTGGGAGGGTTTGATTGGACAGCGTAGAGGGAGCTTTGCTCTGTATCTAACCTGTACTGCACCTACCCTGGGAGGGTTTGATAGGAAAGTGTAGAGCGAGATTTACTCTGTATGTAACCCGAGCTGTCCCTGCCCTGGTTATGGGTGATGGGACATTTTAGAGGGAGCTTTACTCTGCATCTAACCCATGCTGTACCTGTCCTGGGAGTCTTTGATTGGACAGTTTAGAGGGCGCTTTACACTGAATCTATCCCATGCTGTGCCTGCACTGGGAGACTTTGCTGGGACATTGTAGATGGAGCTTTATTCTGTTTCTAACCTGGACTGTACCTGCCCTGGGAGTGTTTGATGGGACAGTGTAGAGGGAGCTTTACTCTCTATCTAACCCGTGTTATACCTATCCTGGGTGTGTTTGATTGGACAGTGTAGAGGGAGTTTTACTCTGTGTCTAAACAGTGCTGTACCTGCCCTGGGAGTGTTTGATCAGACCGTGTAGAGGGAGCTTTACTGTGTATCTAACCCGTGCTGTAGCTGCCCTGGGAGTTTTTGATGGGACAGTCTAGAGGCAGCTTTTATCCGTATATAACCCGTGCTGTACCTGCCCTGGGGTGTTTGATGGGACAGTGTAGAGGCAGCTTTACTTTGTATCTAACCCGTGCTCTAACTACCCTTGTATTGTTTGATGAGACAGTTTAGAGGGAGCTTTACTCTGTATCTAACCTGTGCTGTACCTGCCCTGGGAGTGTTTGATGGGACAGTGTAGAGGGAGCTTTACTTTGTATCTAACCCGTGCTGTACCTGTCCTGGCAGTGGTTGTTGGGGCAATGTAGAGCGATCTTTAATCTGTATCTAAACCATGCCGTACCTGTCCTGGCAGTGTTTGTTGGGACAATGTAGAGCGATCTTTACTCTGTATCTAACCCGTGCTGTACCTGCCCTGGGAGTGTTTGTTGGGACAGTGTAGAGGGAACTTTACTCTGTATCTAACCTGTGATTTACCTGCCCTGGGATTGTGTGATGGGACAGTGTAGAGGGAGCTTTACTCTGTATCTAACTCGTGCTGTGCCTGCCCTGGAAATTTTTGATTGGACAGTGTAGAGGGAGCTTTACTCTGTATCTAACGCATGCTCTGCCTGTGCTGGGAATGTTTGATGGGACAGTGTAGAGGGTGCTTTACTCTGTATTTAACCTGCGCTGTACCTGGCCTGGGAGTGTTTGATGGGACAGTGTAGAGGGAGCTTTAATCTGTATCTAACCCGTGCTGTACCTGGCCTGGGAGTGTTTGATGGGACAGTATAGAGGAAGCTTTAATCTGTATCTAACCCGTGCTGTAGCTGCCGTTGGAGTGATTGATGCTGCAGCATTTCCTACTTTCCAACAGTGACTATATTTCCAAAGTTCTCATTGACTGTAAAGCTCTTTGGGACGTCCTGAGGCAGTGAAAGGCGCTATATAATTGCAAGTTCTTTCTAAATGACAACATTTTAAAATCCAAGTTGCGATATGTTAAAAGCTCAGACATTACTGCTATTGTCGGACACTCCTCTGCTCACTGTTTTATCTTGTTTAGTTTCAATGGGTTGAAGCTTCCACTAAATGGACATCCAGTGGAACACCAGCCTGTTCACAGATGTCCCATTGATTTCAGCAGCAGAACTTTCAGAACTGAATTATTAATTTTAATATTTTTTCCGTTGTTATAAATCACATCTGTTCTCATTGAACGAAACTGAATCCAATGTCACTGTTTGAGATATTTCTATTCATTTTTTACCAACTGTCAATATTCTTAAAATAAACCCTTGTTGTGAGTTGAAACGAATCAATAAGTGACTTTGTTGATCTGGTTTTGCTGTCATGAACACTTCATGGAAACCAGTGAGGCGTTTATGTAAATAAACACAGAAATACAAGTCCCAGATTAGAGTATTGAGCGACAGAAACACAATAAATGTTTCCCCATCAACACAGAACAGAAATAAAGAGAGAAATGCAAATGTCTCAACGGATTCCAGCAACAATTGTTTTTGAGACATTTCTCTAAGTTATAGGAGAATAAAGTAAAGATGATATCCATGTTCAGAATGGGGAAAGATTCCCACAAGTCACCGTACATAGTGACATCACAAATGTGTGTGTGGAGATTTCCTGTATCCTCTCCCTCTCTGCCTCTCTCTCCTATTTCCACCTCTGTCTTGCCTCTCAAGAATGGATCATTGTCTTTACCCCAAAACAAGATGTCAACGTCTTACAAAAGTGTTCCCTCAGCCCTATTCATAGACCTCGAACCAAATTGATTGGAGTGCGGAGGGAGCTTTAATATAAAATGTAACCTATCCATTAGATAAACTGGGAATGTTTGATGGGACACTGTAGAGGGAGCTTTGCCCTGTATCTGCACTGGGAGTGTTTGATGGGACAGTGTAGAGGGAGATTAACTCTGTATCTAACCCGTGCTATACTTGCCCTGGGAGTGTTTGATGCAAAAGTGTAGAGGGAGCTTTATTCTGTATCTAACCAGTGCTGTACCTGCCCTGGTAGTGTTTGATGGGACATTGTAAAGGAAGCTTTACTCTGTATCTAATCCGCGCTGTTCCTGCCCTGGGAGTGTTTGATGGGACAGTGTAGAGGTTCTTTACTCTGTATCTAAACCGTGCTGTACCTGCCCTGGGAGTGTTTGTTGGGTCAGTGTAGAAGGAGCTTTACTCTGTATCTAACCAGTGCTGTACCTGCCCTGGTAGTGTTTGATGGACATTGTAAAGGAAGCTTTACTCTGTATCTAATCCGCGCTTTTCCTGCCCTGGGTGTGTTTGATGGGACCGTGTAAAGGAAGTTTAACTCTCTATCTAATCCGTGCTGTACCTGCCCTGGGAGTGTTTGATGGGACAGTGTAGAGGGAGATTTACTCTGTATCTAACCCGTGCTGTGCCTGCCCTGGGAGTATTTGATGGGGAAGTGTAGAGGGAGCTTTACTCTGTATCTAACCCGTGCTGTCCCTGCCCTGGTTATGTTTGACGGGACAGTGTAGAGCGAGCTTTACTCTCTATCGAACGCGCGCTGTCTCTGCCCTAGGAATGTGTGATGGGGCAGTGTAGAGGGAGCTTTATTCTGTCTCTAACCAGTGCTGTAGCTTTCGTGGGAGTTTTTGATGGGACAGTGTAGAGGGAGCTCAACTCTGTATAAAACCCTTGCAGTGCCTGCCCTGAGTGTTTTTGATGGGACAGTTTCGAGGGTGCTTTACTCTGTATCAAACCCTTGCTGTCCTTGTCCTGGGAATGTGTGATGGGACAGCGTAGAGGCAGCTTTATTCTGCTAGCTAACCCGTGCTGTCCCTGCCCTGGGACTGTGTGATGGGAGAGTGTAGAGGGAGCTTTACTCTGTATGTAACCCATGCAGTGCCTGCACTGAGAGTTTTTGATGGGACAGTTTAGAGGGAGCTTTACTCTGTATCTAATCCGTGCTGTAACTGCACTGGGAGTGTTTGATGGGACAGTGTAGAGGGAGCTTTACTCTGTATCTAATCCGTGCAGAACCTGCCCTGGAGTGTTTGAGGCGAAGTGTAGAGGGAGCTTTACTCTGTATCTAACATGTGCAGGACCTGCCCTGGGAGTGTTTGATGGGACAGTTTCGTGTGAGCTTTACTCTGTATATAACCCATGCTGTACCTGCCCAGTGAATGTTTGATGGGACAGTGTAGAGGGAGCAAACCTCTGTATCTAACACATGCAGTACCATCCCTGGAAGTGTTTGATGGGACAGTGTGGAAGGAGCTTTACTCTGTATCTAACCTGTACTGCACCTGCCCTGGGAGTTGTTGATGGGAAAGTGTAGAGCGATAATTACTCTGTATCTAACCCGTGCTGTCCCTGCCCTGGGAGTATTTTATGGGTCAGTGCCGAAGGAGCTTTACTCTGGATCTAACCAGTGCTGTACCTTCCGTGGAAGCGTTTGCTGGGACAGTGTGGAGGGAGCTTTACTCTGTATATAACCCATGCAGTGCCTGCGTGAGAGTGTTTGCTTGGACAGTGTAGAGGGAGCATTGCTCTGTATCTAATCTGTGCTGTATCTGCCCTGGGTGTGTTTGATGGGACAGTGTAAAGGAAGCTTGTCACTGTATCTAATCCGTGCTGTACCTGTCCTGAGAATATTTGACGCGACAATGTAGAGGAAGCTTTATTCTGCATCAAACACATGCTGTACTTGCCCTGGGAGTGTTTGATGGGACAGTGTAGAGGGAGCATTACTCTGCATCTAACATGTGCAGAACCTGCCCTGGGAGTGTTTGATGGGACAGTTTAGTGTGAGCTTTGCTCTGTAACTAACCCGTGCTGTACTTTCCCTGGGTATGGGTGATGGGACAGTTTAGAGGGAGCTTTCCTCTGTATAAACACATGCAGTACCTTCCCTGGGAGTGTTTGATGGGGCAGCGTAGAGGTTGATTTTCTCTGTATCTAACCTGTACTGCACCTCCCCTGGGAGTGTTTGATGGGACAGTGAAGAGTGAGCTTTACTCTATATCTAACCTGTACTGCACCTACCCTGGGAGGGTTTGATTGGACAGCGTAGAGGGAGCTTTGCTCTGTATCTAACCTGTACTGCACCTACCCTGGGAGGGTTTGATAGGAAAATGTAGAGCGAGATTTACTCTGTATCTAACCCATGCTGTACCTGTCCTGGGAGTCTTTGATTGGACAGTTTAGAGGGCGCTTTACACTGAATCTATCCCATGCTGTGCCTGCACTGGGAGACTTTGCTGGGACATTATAGAGGGAGCTTTATTCTGTTTCTAACCTGGACTGTACCTGCCCTTGGAGTGTTTGATGGACAGTGTAGAGGGAGCTTTACTCTCTATCTAACCCGTGTTATACCTATCCTGGGTGTGTTTGATTGGACAGTGTAGAGGGAGCTTTACTCTGTGTCTAAACAGTGCTGTACCTGCCCTGGGAGTGTTTGATCAGACCGTGTAGAGGGAGCTTTACTGTGTATCTAACCCGTGCTGTAGCTGCCCTGGGAGTTTTTGATGGGACAGTCTAGAGGCAGCTTTTATCCGTATATAACCCGTGCTGTACCTGCCCTGGGGTGTTTGATGGGACAGTGTAGAGGCAGCTTTACTTTGTATCTAACCCGTGCTCTAACTACCCTTGTATTGTTTGATGAGACAGTTTAGAGGGAGCTTTACTCTGTATCTAACCTGTGCTGTACCTGCCCTGGGAGTGTTTGATGGGACAGTGTAGAGGGAGCTTTACTTTGTATCTAACCCGTGCTGTACCTGTCCTGGCAGTGGTTGTTGGGGCAATGTAGAGCGATCTTTAATCTGTATCTAAACCATGCCGTACCTGTCCTGGCAGTGTTTGTTGGGACAATGTAGAGCGATCTTTACTCTGTATCTAACCCGTGCTGTACCTGCCCTGGGAGTGTTTGTTGGGACAGTGTAGAGGGAACTTTACTCTGTATCTAACCTGTGCTGTACCTGCCCTGGGAGTATTTGATTGGACAGTGTAGAGGGAGCTTTACTCTGTATCTAACTCGTGCTGTGCCTGCCCTGGAAATTTTTGATTGGACAGTGTAGAGGGAGCTTTACTCTGTATCTAACGCATGCTCTGCCTGTGCTGGGAATGTTTGATGGGACAGTGTAGAGGGTGCTTTACTCTGTATTTAACCTGCGCTGTACCTGGCCTGGGAGTGTTTGATGGGACAGTGTAGAGGGAGCTTTACTCTGTATCTAACCTGTGCTGTACCTGCCCTGGGAGTGTTTGATGGGACAGTGTAGAGGAAGCTTTAATCTGTATCTAACCCGTGCTGTAGCTGCCGTTGGAGTGATTGATGCTGCAGCATTTCCTACTTTACAACAGTGACTATATTTCCAAAGTTCTTCATTGACTGTAAAGCTCTTTGGGACGTCCTGAGGCAGTGAAAGGCGCTATATAATTGCAAGTTCTTTCTAAATGACAACATTTTAAAATCCAAGTTGCGATATGTTAAAAGCTCAGACATTACTGCGATTGTAGGACACTCCTCTGCTCACTGTTTTATCTTGTTTAGTTTCAATGGGTTGAAGCTTCCACTAAATGGACATCCAGTGGAACACCAGCCTGTTCACAGATGTCCCATTGATTTCAGCAGCAGAACTTTCAGAACTGAATTATTAATTTTAATATTTTTTCCGTTGTTATAAATCACATCTGTTCTCATTGAACGAAACTGAATCCAATGTCACTGTTTGAGATATTTCTATTCATTTTTTACCAACTGTCAATATTCTTAAAATAAACCCTTGTTGTGAGTTGAAACGAATCAATAAGTGACTTTGTTGATCTGGTTTTGCTGTCATGAACACTTCATGGAAACCAGTGAGGCGTTTATGTAAATAAACACAGAAATACAAGTCCCAGATTAGAGTATTGAGTGACAGAAACACAATAACTGTTTCCCCATCAACACAGAACAGAAATAAAGAGAGAAATGCAAATGTCTCAACGGATTCCAGCAACAATTGTTTTTGAGACATTTCTCTAAGTTATAGGAGAATAAAGTAAAGATGATATCCATGTTCAGAATGGGGAAAGATTCCCACAAGTCACCGCACATTGTGACATCACAAATGTGTGTGTGGAGATTTCCTGTATCCTCTCCCTCTCTGCCTCTCTCTCCTATTTCCACCTCTGTCTTGCCTCTCAAGAATGGATCATTGTCTTTACCCCAAAACAAGATGTCAACGTCTTACAAAAGTGTTCCCTCAGCCCTATTCATAGACCTCGAACCAATTTGATTGGAGTGCAGAGGGAGCTTTAATATAAAATGTAACCTATCCATTAGATAAACTGGGAATGTTTGATGGGACACTGTAGAGGGAGCTTTGCCCTGTATCTGCACTGGGAGTGTTTGATGGGACAGTGTAGAGGGAGATTAACTCTGTATCTAACCCGTGCTATACTTGCCCTGGGAGTGTTTGATGCAAAAGTGTAGAGGGAGCTTTATTCTGTATCTAACCAGTGCTGTACCTGCCCTGGTAGTGTTTGATGGGACATTGTAAAGGAAGCTTTACTCTGTATCTAATCCGCGCTGTTCCTGCCCTGGGTGTGTTTGATGGGACCGTGTAGAGGTTCTTTACTCTGTATCTAAACCGTGCTGTACCTGCCCTGGGAGTGTTTGTTGGGTCAGTGTAGAAGGAGCTTTACTCTGTATCTAACCAGTGCTGTACCTGCCCTGGTAGTGTTTGATGAGCCATTGTAAAGGAAGCTTTACTCTGTATCTATTCCGCGCTGTTCCTGCCCTGGGTGTGTTTGATGGGACCGTGTAAAGGAAGTTTAACTCTCTATGTAATCCGTGCCTTACCTGCCCTGGGAGTGTTTGATGGGACAGTGTAGAGGGAGATTTACTCTGTATCTAACCCGTGCTGTGCCTGCCCTGGGAGTGTTTGATGGGGAAGTGTAGAGGGAGCTTTACTCTGTATCTAACCCGTGCTGTCCCTGCCCTGGTTATGTTTAACGGGACAGTGTAGAGCAAGCTTTACTCTCTATCGAACGCGCGCTGTCTCTGCCCTAGGAATGTGTGATGGGGCAGTGTAGAGGGAGCTTTATTCTGTCTCTAACCAGTGTTGTACCTTTCGTGGGAGTTTTTGATGGGACAGTGTAGAGGGAGCTCAACTCTGTATAAAACCCTTGCAGTGCCTGCCCTGAGTGTTTTTGATGGGACAGTTTCGAGGGTGCTTTACTCTGTATCAAACCCTTGCTGTCCTTGTCCTGGGAATGTGTGATGGGACAGCGTAGAGGCAGCTTTATTCTGTAGCTAACCCGTGCTGTCCCTGCCCTGGGACTGTGTGATGGGAGAGTGTAGAGGGAGCTTTACTCTGTATGTAACCCATGCAGTGCCTGCACTGAGAGTTTTTGATGGGACAGTTTAGAGGGAGCTTTACTCTGTATCTAATCCGTGCTGTAACTGCACTGGGAGTGTTTGATGGGACAGTGTAGAGGGAGCTTTACTCTGTATCTAATCCGTGCTGTACCTGCCCTGGGAGTGTTTGAGGGGAAGTGTAGAGGGAGCTTTACTCTGTATCTAACATGTGCAGGACCTGCCCTGGGAGTGTTTGATGAGACAGTTTCGTGTGAGCTTTACTCTGTATATAACCCATGCTGTACCTGCCCAGTGAATGTTTGATGGGACAGTGTAGAGGGAGCAAACCTCTGTATCTAACACATGCAGTACCATCCCTGGAAGTGTTTGATGGGACAGTGTAGAAGGAGCTTTATTCTGTATCTAACCTGTACTGCACCTGCCCTGGGTGTGTTTGATGGGACCGTGTAAAGGAAGTTTTACTCTCTATCTAATCCGTGCTGTACCTGCCCTGGGAGTGTTTGATGGGACTGTGTAGATGAAGAATCACGCTGTATCTAGCCGGTGCTGTACATGACCTGGGAGTATTTGATGGGGAAGTGTCGAGGGAGCTTTACTCTGTATCTAACCCGTGCTGTCCCTGCCCTGGTTATGTTTGATGGGATAGTGTAGAGCGAGCTTTACTCTCTATCGAACGCGCGCTGTCTCTGCCCTGGGAATGTGTGATGGGGCAGTGTAGAGGGAGCTTTATTCTGTCTCTAACCAGTGCTGTAGCTTTCGTGGGAGTTTTTGATGGGACAGTGTAGAGGGAGCTCAACTCTGTATAAAACCCTTGCAGTGCCTGCCCTGAGTGTTTTTGATGGGACAGTTTCGAGGGTGCTTTACTCTGTATCAAACCCTTGCTGTCCTTGTCCTGGGAATGTGTGATGGGACAGCGTAGAGGCAGCTTTATTCTGTAGCTAACCCGTGCTGTCCCTGCTCTGGGTCTGTGTGATGGGAGAGTGTAGAGGGAGCTTTACTCTGTATGTAACCCATGCAGTGCCTGCACTGAGAGTTTTTGATGGGACAGTTTAGAGGGAGCTTTACTCTGTATCTAATCCGTGCTGTAACTGCACTGGGAGTGTTTGATGGGACAGTGTAGAGGGAGCTTTACTCTGTATCTAATCCGTGCTGTACCTGCCCTGGGAGTGTTTGAGGGGAAGTGTAGAGGGAGCTTTACTCTGTATCTAACATGTGCAGGACCTGCCCTGGGAGTGTTTGATGGGACAGTTTCGTGTGAGCTTTACTCTGTATATAACCCATGCTGTACCTGCCCAGTGAATGTTTGATGGGACAGTGTAGAGGGAGCAAACCTCTGTATCTAACACATGCAGTACCATCCCTGGAAGTGTTTGATGGGACAGTGTAGAAGGAGCTTTACTCTGTATCTAACCTGTACTGCACCTGCCCTGGGAGTTGTTGATGGGAAAGTGTAGAGCGATATTTACTCTGTATCTAACCCGTGCTGTCCCTGCCCTGGGAGTATTTTATGGGTCAGTGCCGAAGGAGCTTTACTCTGGATCTAACCAGTGCTGTACCTTCCGTGGAAGCGTTTGCTGGGACAGTGTGGAGGGAGCTTTACTCTGTATATAACCCATGCAGTGCCTGCGTGAGAGTGTTTGCTTGGACAGTGTAGAGGGAGCATTGCTCTGTATCTAATCTGTGCTGTATCTGCCCTGGGTGTGTTTGATGGGACAGTGTAAAGGAAGCTTGTCACTGTATCTAATCCGTGCTGTACCTGTCCTGAGAATATTTGACGCGACAATGTAGAGGAAGCTTTATTCTGCATCAAACACATGCTGTACTTGCCCTGGGAGTGTTTGATGGGACAGTGTAGAGGGAGCATTACTCTGCATCTAACATGTGCAGAACCTGCCCTGGGAGTGTTTGATGGGACAGTTTAGTGTGAGCTTTGCTCTGTAACTAACCCGTGCTGTACTTTCCCTGGGTATGGGTGATGGGACAGTTTAGAGGGAGCTTTCCTCTGTATAAACACATGCAGTACCTTCCCTGGGAGTGTTTGATGGGGCAGCGTAGAGGTTGATTTTCTCTGTATCTAACCTGTACTGCACCTCCCCTGGGAGTGTTTGATGGGACAGTGAAGAGTGAGCTTTACTCTATATCTAACCTGTACTGCACCTACCCTGGGAGGGTTTGATTGGACAGCGTAGAGGGAGCTTTGCTCTGTATCTAACCTGTACTGCACCTACCCTGGGAGGGTTTGATAGGAAAATGTAGAGCGAGATTTACTCTGTATGTAACCCGAGCTGTCCCTGCCCTGGTTATGGGTGATGGGACATTTTAGAGGGAGCTTTAATCTGTATCTAACTCTTGCTGTCCCTGCCCTGGGACTGTGTGATGGGGCAGCGTAGAGGGAGCTTTACTCTGTATCTAACCCGTGCTGTCCCTGCCCTGGGACTGTGTGATGGGGCAGCGTAGAGGGAGCTTTAATTTGTATCTAACCCGTGCTGTACCTGCCCTGGGACTGTGTGATGGGACAGTGTAGACGGAGATTTATTCTATATCTAATCCGTGTTGTACCTTCACTTGGCGCGTTTGATGGGACATTGTAAAGGAAGCTTTACTCCGTATCTAATCCGGGCAGTTCCTGCCCTGGGATTGTTTTATGGGTCAGTGTCGAGGGAACATTATTCTGTATCTAACCTGTGCTGTACCTGCCGTGGGAGCGTTTGATTGGACAATGTAGAGTGAGCTTTACTCTGTTTCTAACCCGTGCTGTACCTGCCCTGTGAATGTTTGATGGGACAATGTAGAGGGAGCTTTACTCTGTATCTAAACCGTGCTGTAACACCCCTGGGAGTGTTTGATGGGACAGTGTAGAGGCAGCTTTACTCTGTATCTAACCTGTGCTGTACCTGCCCTGGGAGTATTTGATGTGACAGTGTAGAAGGAGCTTTACTTATATGTAACCCGTGCTGTACCCGCCCTGAGAGTATTGCTGGGACTGTGTAGATGGAGATTTAGCCTATATCTGACCCGAACTGTGCCTGCCTTGGTAATGTTTGACGGGACAGTGTAGAGGGAGAAATACTCGGTATCTAACCCGGCCTGTACCAGCTCTGGGAGTGTTTGATGGGAGAGTGTAGAGGGAGCTTTACTCTGTATCTAACCCGTGCTGTACCTGCCCTGGGAGTGTTTGATGGGAGAGTGTAGAGGGAGCTTTACTCTATAACTAACCCGTGCAGTACATGCCCTGGGTGTGTTAGACCAGGACAGTGTAGATGAAGCTTTAATCTGTATTTGATGGGACATTGTAGAGTGAGATTTTTTCTGTATCTAACCCGTGCTGTACCTGGCCTGGGACAGTGTAGAGCGAGCTTTGCTCTTTATCTAACCTGTGCTATACCTGCCCTGGGAGTGTTTTATGGGACAGTGTAAAGGGAGCTTTACTCTGTATCTAACCCGTTCTGTAACTGTGCTGGGACTGCTTGATGGGAAAGTGTAAAAGGAGCTTTACTCTGAATCTAACCCGTGGTGTAACTGTGCTGGGACTGCTTGATGGGAAAGTGTAAAAGGAGCTTTACTCTGAATCTAACCCGTGGTGTAACTGTGCTGGGACTGCTTGATGGGACAGTGTAAAAGGAGCTTTACTCTGAATCTAACACGTGCTGTAACTGTGCTGGGAGTGTTTGATGGGACAGTGTAAAAGGAGCTTTACTCTGTATCTAACCCGTGCTGTACCTGCCCTGGGAGTGTTTCATGGGACAGTGTAGAGGGAGTTTTATTCTGTATCTAACTCGTACTGTCCCTGCCCTGGGAGTGTTTGATGGCACAGTGTAGAGGGAGGTTTACTCTGTTTCTAACCCATGCTGTACCTCTCCTGGGAGTTTTTGATGGGATAGTGTTGAGGGAGCTTTACGCTATATGTAACCTTTGCTGGACCTGCCCTGGGAGTGTTTGATGGGACATTGTCGAGGGAGCTTTACTCTGTATCTAACCCGTGCTCTACCTGTCCTGGGAGTGTTTGATGGGACAGTGTAGAGGGAGCTTTACTCTGTATCTAACCCATTCTGCACCACCCTGAGAGTATTTGATGGGCATTGTAGAGGAAGCTTTACTCTGTATCTATCCCGTGCTATGCCTGCCCTGGCTGTGTTTGATCGGACAGTGTAGCCGGATTTTACTCTGAATCTAACCCGTGTTCGAGCTGCCTTGGGAGTGTTTGATGGGGCAGTGTAGCGGGAGCTTTACCATATCTCTAACCATTACTGTGCCTGCCCTGGGAATGTTTCTCGGGACTGTGTAAAGGAAGCTTTACTCTGTATCCAATCAGTGCTGCACCTGCCCTGGGAGTGTTTGATGGGACAGTGTAGAGGGAGCTTTACTCTGTATCTAACCCGTGCTGTACCTGCCCTTGGAGTGTTTGATGGGACAGTGTAGAGGGAGCTTTACTCTGTATCTAACCCGTTCTGTACCAGCTCTGGGAGTTTTTGTTGGGAGAGTGTCGAGGGAGCTTTACTCTGTATCTAACGTGTGCTGTACCTGCCCTGGGAGCGTTTGATGGGACAGTGTAGAGGGAGCTTTACTCTGTATCTAACGTGTGCTGTACCTGCCCTGGGAGCGTTTGGTGGGACAGTGTTGAGGGAGTTTTATTCTGTATCTAACTCGTACTGTACCTGCCCTGGGTGTGAGTGATGGGACAGTGTAGAGGGTGTTTTATTCTGTATCTAACCCATTCTGTCCCTGGCCTGGGACAGTGTAGAGGGAGCTTTGCTCTTTATCTTACCTGTGCTAAAACTGCTCTAGGAGTGTTTGATGGGACAGTGTAGAGAGAGCTTTACTATGTAGCTAACCAGTGCTATACCTGCCCTGCAAATGTTTGACGGGACAGTGTGGCGGGAGCTTCAACCTACCTCTAATCCGTACTGTGACTGCCCTTGCAGTGTTTGATGGGACAGTGTAGAGGGAGATTTACTCTGTATCCAACCCGTGCTGTACCTGCCCTGGGAGTGTTTGATGGGACAGTGTAGAGGGAGCTTTACTCTGTATCCAACCCGTGCTGTACCTGCCCCGGGAGTGTTTGATGGGACAGTGTAGAGGGAGCTTAACTCTGCATCTAACCTGTGCTGTACCTGCCCCGGGAGTGTTTGATGGGACAGTGTAGAGGGAGCTTTACTCTGTATCTAACCCGTGCTGTACCTGGCCTGGGAGTGTTTGATGGGACAGTGTAGAGGTGGCTTTACTCTGTATCTAACCCGTGCTGTACCTGGCCTGGGAGTGTTTGATGGGACAGTGTAGAGGTGGCTTTACTCTGTATCTAAACCGTGCTGTACCTGCCCTGGGAGTGTTTGATGGGACAGTGTAGAGGGAGCTTTACTCTGTACCTAACCCATGCTGTACCTGCCCTGGGAGTGTATGTTGGGACAGTGTCGAGGGATATGAGGTATATGTAGATTTTAATTTTTACCATTACTTACACCAATCATCACATGCTCGAGGTGTATATCAGGAGAATCTGTGTGATGCTGAGGTGATCACTTGACAATAAAGCGCAGAGACTGGTGGGTAGCTACTCCTTATCCTCGCTCTGATTTAATTCTCTTCCCAACTGAATACTACGGACAGACACGGTCACCATGGTAACGGACTGGTCATTGTGACATCGCTTTATAACCAAGAGCACTCCGAGAATGGGTTATCAATAAATATCAAAGCTATTAAACCATCTGCAGTTTATTTTGAATAAAAGAAAAGAAAATGCTGAAAAATAACTGGTGAAATAATCATTTATTTTTGTAGAATGCACTTGCAAAAATTAAGGCAATCACACACACACACATATATAAAACAAACACTTTGTCTGTGCTCTTTTCAGTTGTTCCTCTTAACCAGATGAGCGTTAGTGAACTCGATGCTGTGAGGTCACGGTTCCAGGATCTGTCACACAATCGGGGGTCACGTGAAAGTTGAATAAAAAATACTGCAGGTAAAACAATCCTTAACATTAAAAACTGCGATCAATTGGCACAGGACAACACCAGTGTGAATTAGTAAACTTTAACACACAGAGTTTGCCACAAACAGAGAGTTGGACGAGTGCAGTAATAAATGAGACATGGTCTAGTGTAATATAAACAGAGACAGGGTCTAGTGTAATATAAACAGAGACAGGGTCTAGTGTAATATAAACAGAGACAGGGTCTAGTGTAATATAAACAGAGACAGGGTCTCGTGTAATATAAACAGAGACTGGGTCTCGTGTAATATAAACAGAGACAGGGTCTAGTGTAATATAAACAGAGACAGGGTCTAGTGTAATATAAACAGAGACAGGGTCTAGTGTAATATAAACAGAGACAGGGTCTAGTGTAATATAAACAGAGACTGGGTCTCGTGTAATATAAACAGAGACAGGGTCTAGTGTAATATAAACAGAGACAGAGTCTAGTGTAATATAAACAGAGACAGGGTCTAGTGTAATATAAACAGAGACAGGGTCTAGTGTAATATAAACAGACAGGGTCTAGTGTAATATAAACAGAGACAGGGTCTAGTGTAATACAAAGAGAGACAGGGTCCAGTGTAATATAAACAGAGACAGGATCTAGTGTAATATAAACAGAGACTGGGTCTAGTGTAATATAAACAGAGACAGGGTCTAGTGTAATATAAACAGAGACAGGGTCTAGTGTAATATAAACAGAGACAGAGTCTAGTGTAATATAAACAGAGACAGGGTCCAGTGTAATGTAAACAGAGACAGGGTCTTGTGCAATAGAAACAGAGACAGGGCCTAGTGTAATATAAACTGAGACATGGTCTAGTGTAATATAAACAGAGACAGGGTCTAGTGTAATATAAACAGAGACAGGGTCTAGTGTAATATAAACAGAGACAGGCTCTAGTGCAGTAATAACTGAGATAGGGCCTAGTGTAGTAATTACTGAGACAGGGTCTAATGCAGTAATAACTGAGGCAGGTTCTAATGCAGTAATAACTGAGGGAGAGTAATATAAACAGAGACAGGGTCTAATGCAGTAATAACTGAGGCAGGGTCTAATGCAGTAATAACTGAGGCAGCACCTGTTCAGTGTAAGGTGAACAATCGAGTTTCGCTGCCACCTGGTGACCAAGGTTTGCCATTGCTCCTATTGGGAAAATGATGATGTCAGTTACTGTTTCTGATATTAATGCATCAAGAAACACCTTGCATTGATGTACCACCTCATCACATTCTGCGGGAGCTGCCAAAGGATTTAAAGTGCAACTAATTACAGGTGAATGTGGCCGATTCGCGCACAGAAAGATCAGCAAAAGAGCAAAGTGGCTCGGTTCCTGTTAATATATTTCTGTTGAACTTGGTTGAAGGGAGGAATGTTGACCCGGACACAGTGTGGGGCCCTGGGAGCTTTAATGTCCACCTCAACAGACAAGGTGCGGCGGGCGGGGAGAGATTATTGGTTCAGGAAAGGTCGTTCCTTTTCAGTGCTGCACCGATTGGACGCCTAGTTAAGGTGCTCAGGTGCTGAAGATGATGTGAATTCCACAATCTACTGATTCTGAAACCAGAATAAAGTCACTTTAGCCAAGCTGCTACTAAAATGCTTAATGGGCTCAGGTGATATTTTATATCCACTATTTTATAATAACATCGGTTATTACCGTCACCATTAAGCGTCCACAACCTAATATCACAAATAGCAACTTCAAGATTTCAATTACAGAACTTGTGATTAATGCAATTTCAATTCACAGAATCCTGGGATCTTACGGCACAGAAGGAGGCCACTCGGCCCATCGTGCCTGTGCCTGTTCCAGCTCTTTGAATGAGCTGTCCAATTACTTCCACTCTCCTGTTCTGTCTCCAAAGCCCTGTAAATGTTTCCTTTCAAGTATTTATCCAATTCCCTTTTGAAAGATTCTGTTGAATCTGCTTCCGTCACCCTTTCAGGCAGTGCAATCCAGATCATAACAACTCGCTGCAAAAAAATCTCCTCAGATCCCCGCTGTTTTTTTGCCAATTATCCTAAATCTGTGTCGTCTGGTTACCGACACTGCTGCCAGTGGAAACATTATCTCACTATCAACTCTATCAAAACCCTTTATGATTTTCAACAGTTCTAGTAAATTCCCTTTAACCTTCTCTGCTCGAAGGAGAACAACCCCAGCTTCTCCAGTCTCTCCACATAACTGAAGTCCCTCATCCCTGGTACAATTCTAGTAAATCTCCTCTGCACCCGCTCCAAGACCTTGATATCCTTCCTAATGGGTGGATTGAAGTAAATTCAATCTTTATTTCTCCTTCAGCTTAAATGAAAATCTGAAATCTCTCATCATTACCGTAGCTACCCTTTCTCGGGCTGTCCCAGTGAATCTGAGCTGTTACAGTCTCTAGAACTTTAATGCCCTTCCTATAATGTGACGTCAGGCACTGCACACACACTCTAACAGTGGGCCAACCAGCCCAGCGGTTATAATACTAAACTCCATCAATTGCAGCTCATCCAAAACTCTGCTGCCCGCATCCTAACTCGCACCAAGTCCCGTTCACCCATCACCCCTGTGCTCACTGACCTACATTGACTCCCGGTCCGGCAACACCTGGATTTTAAAACTCTCCAGACCTGTTATAAAATTCCACCATATCCTCGCTGCTCCATATCTCTGTAAACTCCTCCATCCCTACAACACTGCGAGGTTTCTGCCATCTTACAATACTGGCCTTTTGTACAACCCCACGCCCTGTGCCACACCATTGGCGGCCACGCCTTCATCTGTTGAGGCCCTAAACTCTGCCTCAGTTATTACTACACTAGACCATGTCTCTACTTATATTACACAAGGCCCTGTCTCAGTTATTACTGCACTAGACCATGTCTCTGTTTATATTACACTGGGCCCTGTCTCAGTTATTACTGCACTAGACCATGTCTCTACTTATATTAAACTAGGCCCTGTCTCAGTTATTACTGCACTAGACCATGTCTCTGTCTATATTACACTAGGCCCTGTCTCAGTTATTACTGCACTAGACCATGTCTCTGTCTATATTACACTAGGCCCTGTCTCAGTTATTACTGCACTAGACCATGTCTCTGTTTATATTACACTAGGCCCTGTCTCAGTTATTACTGCACTAGACCATGTCTCTGTTTATATTACACAAGGCCCTGTCTCAGTTATTACTGCACTAGACCATGTCTCTGTTTATATTACACAAGGCCCTGTCTCAGTTATTACTGCACTAGACCATGTCTCTGTTTATATTACACTAGGGCCCTGTCTCAGTTATTACTGCACTAGACCATGTCTCTGTTTATATTACACTCGGCCCTGTCTCAGTTATTGCTACACTAGAAGATGCCTTTGTTTACATTACACAAGCCCATGTCTCCGTTTGTTTTGCACCAGTTCATGTATCTGGTGTATTACACTAGACCCTGACAATCTAAACTAATTGTCACAATTTTAATGGGGTGCAGGATCAGAGGTACCTGGGGGAGTAAGTTCATAGGCTGTTTAAAGGGAATACCGGATTCTTGGCTTTATAAATAAAGGCATAGAGTACAAAAGCAATGAAGCTTTGCTAAACCTTTGTAAAACACTTGGTTAGGCCCCAGCTGGAGTCGTGTGTGATTCTGGATACCAGGTTTTAGGAAGGATATCAAGGTCTTGTAGAGGGTGCAGAAGAGATTTACTAGCATGGTACCAGGGATGAAATACTTCGGTTAGGTGGAGAGATTGGAGAAACTGGGGTTGTTCTTCTGAGAGCAGAGAAGATCAAGGGGAGATTTGATAGAGATATTCAAGATCATGAACCAGTGGCGATATGAGGGTGGGGGAATTAAGTAGTGAGTTGTTGTGATTTGGAATGCACTGCCTGATAGGTGGTGGAAGCAGATTCAATAGTAACATTCAAAAGGGAATTGGATAATTACTTCAAATGGAAAAAAATTGCAGGACTCTGGGGAAACAGCAGCGGGGAGTGGGACTAATTGAATAGATCTTTCAAAGCGCTGGTGCAGTCAGGAGGGACTGAATGGCCTCCTTCTCAGCTGTATCATTCTAGGATTCTAGGATTTACCGACTCAATCCAACACCCCCTTATTTACACCAATTACTAATGATCAATGCCCGTTACTAATTAACAAATAGATCAACAAGAAATAGGTAAATGGAAGCCCAGGCATTCAACGGCTCAACTTCCATTGTAGATAGAGAGGCAACTCAGACTGAGTCCGGACCGCTCAGATATTCACTGCAGTTGTACTGTACGGCCGGTAGTACAGACACTGACTGCAGGTGTGACCCTGAATCCGACACCGGAATCACAAGGCCATTCTGGGAATTTTACTAAAAGTCCAACCGCTTAGCAGGCAAACCAGAACCGCCACGGGTAAAGGAAAAAAAACACAGGATATGTGGGCGAACTCTCTTATTTTATTAAACGAAACATCAATGGATTGTGAATCGTTAAAGGATTGGTGATCATTAATAGATTGTTAAACGTCAATCTATTGGGAGTCCTGAAAGGTTTGGGAATCATTGATTGGTCGAGAAACATCAATCGATTGCAAGATATCAATTGTTTGAGAAAGTTGATGGTTGGGGAAATATCAATAGATTGAACCCATCAATGGATTGAGAAATATCTGTGGTTTGGAAAACATGATGAAGGCCGACAGTATTGAGAAATATCATTTGTTTAGTAATGTGGCGGCCTGGGAAATACCAATGGGTCCGGAAATCTCTCTCCGTCCATCTGTCGCTATTTCTGTTAGTTGGCGCAGAGACAGTTTGTTACTCCTGAGTGTGGGGTATTGAGCGGGAATGGGAACTGTGCACAAACCACATTAATAATCCGTCGATTATGGGAGAGCGCCTCTTATACAAGGGGGAGGGGGTCAATCAGGAATCAGTCACCTCGGAGCCAGTCGCCGAAAATCACATCACCAATAACACTTCAATATTAACAATTCATTTTAAAGCACTTTGGGATATTAAGAAAGGGTATGAAGCTATACATTTGGACCAGAAAATTGCGTGGATAAGCAATTTCTAAATATGGCCATAATGGCACCTCATTCCATTCTTTATATCCCTACACCAGCTCTCCACGAACCTAAACAAGTCGCACAAAAAAGTACAACCTTTTGAGAAATAAGAGTCTGCTTTAACCTCATGACATAGAACATTGAGCCTATAATGTTGTCCAAAATTGTCATTCAAATCACCAAATTCAGCAACTTCACCGACTCAGCTCTGTCTGCATGATGTACCATGTCCACTCTAACCATATATCTCCATCACAGTGACCCCATCAACCTGAGCACATCTCAGTGATGTACTGACCTTACCCGCCCAACTGGTGAACAATTCATTCAGTGAATGAATGGGCTGAATGGAAAGGCTCTGGGGAGTGTGGTTAAAGGAGTTAAGAGCATTTCAATTTGCGGCCACAATGTCTAAAACCCACAGGATATATTTCACTGTGGCAATGACTTACAGTGAATATATGGCGGTAAAGAAAGTCACAGTTCATGCTCCTTTTATCCGTGTGTTCAGAATGGTGTGACTGCACCAGTCTCACAGAGGAGCAAGGATTTAGGTAGGGAAGGGGAAAAATTATGTACCCGTTGATCTGCTATGTTTCCGCATTGATTGAAGTAATTCGGCTGAGGATATATTGAGTGCTTTGTTATACATGAAAGGACCACATGTTCCAAATATTACACTTGTCTCTTCTCAACCCTGACATGTGCTCGCTTTATATCTTTGAGATGGAGATTCCCCATCACCACAGAAGGACCATCGGTACCGCGTGGATACCTTCAGGCTTCTCTTCGTGATGTTCAGCTGGTTAGAAATGGACACTGTATGGAGTGAAATGATACAGAAAATCAGGAAGGACTGGAGGCGCCATACTGACACAAATGTAAAGGGGCTGCCTCGTGTTAGGAAGTAGAGACTCACAAAGATGAGAATGTAGACATATATCTGAGCTACAGGCGAGTCAAGGGTTATGGGGAGCTAGCGGGAAAGTGGCGTTGAGGCCAAGATCAGATCTGCCATGATCTTATTGAATGGCGGGGCAGGCTCGAAGGGCCGAATGGCCTACTCCTGCTCCTATTTCTTATGTTCTTATGTTCTAACAGCAACTTTCAGGCCCATCCATCCATCCATCCATCCATTAATCCGTTCATCGACCCATTAATAAAAATTCAGACATCTAACAATCCATATATTCCTGTATCGCTACATCCATCTATCCATCCATGCAAACACGCATACTTATTTATTTCAGAATGTATCCTCTCTCTGAGGTCCTCTGTGTCTGTCTGCCTCCCTATCTCTCTCTCTCTCTATCTATCTATCTATCTATCTATCTATCTATCTATCTATCTATCTATCTATCTATCTCTCTATGTATATATTACAGAGTTGTGATGTGCTGGACAGACCCTCCAGCTGACTGCTGCTACTGATAGGTTGTCTGAGACGCTGGATTTATTTCCTATCCTGGGAGATGGGAACAGTTACAAATAGTTACACAACTAAAAAATTAAATTGACTCCAGTACTGTTGCTGGGTAGATTTGTATATAAATAAGCCTCACTCACAATGTTAAGGGTTTGAAGTTGGCTTTCAGCCAAGCGGTCAGTAGTGAGGAAACAGATCTTTGATTCACTGCACAGAACCCCCAGATGCTTCCTGTAAATGACATTGGGTGTTCGAGCCTCCCTGACGGCAGTCGGCTGGGTTGCTGCCAAATACTGTGTGGGGCAGATTGGCGTGAAGATGAATTGGGAAACAAGATGGGATTTAACTATTTGAACATTAAATTATTCAGCAGCGCGCTTACAAGAAATAAACATTTTACATGGTATAACATCTAAAGAATGATTTTCGGTAAATTCCTTGCTCACAATATTATAAAATATGATCAGAAAAAGTAAATTGATCCATATGCTAATTAATTAAAACATTCCTAATGAAGATAATTCCAGATAATTCAGTCGGTTTATTCAGCACTGCACGAAGTGCTGGAGAGAGATGTTAATGACTCCACACCCACACTGTAATGAGATCAGTGGGAATCGCAAAGTAAATAAAACAATCGGTGGAATTGCCTCGATCCCGCTGCACTTCCTTGAATATTCTCAGAGTTGTGAGCCTGATTGAAACTAAGGGCTCCCTTATTACCGATTAGCAGCCGCGCACTGTGCAGTTTAATTTGTGCTGATTTGAATTCCTAAACAAGCCCTCTCAGAGCCCGGCTACCAATGGGCAGAGAAATGCCCAGTTTGTGATCTGTTTCAGCGGGAGATGAAGCATTTATTCTTGTGATATTCTGTAACATACCGCTATGTCCTGATATATTGTGTTCCTGATACCAGTGTATGTTACACAGTCGGTCGCTATTAAAGTTTGCTGCAATGATTTGGATGCCGGGGTTTGCTGATCGCATTATCAGTTCTGATTCACCAGCTTCTCTTTTTCAAAAGTTGATCTGAAGCGGGCGGGCCCCAAAATTCTTATGTTTCTCTGTCAGCTCACTCCTTATTTATCAGGCAAGCGGACCAATTTTACAGGTAATTTTCAAAGGACTGGGTCACAGACTCAGGGGCAGTTAGAGAAATACAATCAGAGACATTTGTATAATGTGAGGGCTTTCTACTCATCTCCGGACCCAAATCGTGTAGCTATAGCCATCCACATTGTAAATAGAATCACATTACCCACCTCCCGCATTCAGTTACATAAATCAATAACAATTCATATTATAGGTCATACTGTACTGGTACAGAGTGCGGGGATAGATAGCGAGAGATAGAGAAACACGTACTGGAGGTAATTTAGACCCCAATAATGTAATTTCATCTTAGAGATTCACATCCCCTCTGAAAGAGTGTGGAAATAAAGGGATTTAATTTACAATCCACGATGTAATTAATTATTACTAAACACACTCACGACAGCAATATCACCATTTAGTATCAAATAACATATTGCATTGTAACCATACAGACAAATAACTATCCCTTGATACAGATACAGGGTCCACCTTTAACAATAAACTAGTGTAAAGATATAAGTCCATTCTGTTGGTGATGTGGAAGGTGTGACGTGGATCCAGTAGCCGCCTCTATCAGGGAATCAATAGGCGGCGCCTGTAACCTCGCCCCCTTCTACCGGGTATTTAACTGCCGGTCACTGGGACCGCAATACAACAGTCCGGGAGCGGGTTTGCTCAGTGAGTTCTTGTCAGAACCATTTCCCACACATTGCCAGGAGGATGAGGTCGGCGATTTCTCTCAGTCTGTTGTTGGCTTTCTTATCCGGTGAGTAGTTTTTATTGTCCAAGTCTCTCACTGTTACTGTCTCAGTGTCAGTCTCTCTCTGGAATGTTACAGAGTCAGGAATCATTTCACCAGGATTAATCCTCGGGGTTTTTGATTGTTTTTACAGGTGTCCAGTCGGATGTCGTGTTGACTCAGCCAGAGGCAGAGACCAGGAGTCCCGGAGGCTCCCTGAGACTGACCTGTAAAACCAGCGGGTTCAATCTTGGCAGCTACTACATGAGCTGGGTCCGACAGGTTCCCGGACAGGGGCTGGAGTGGCTGGTTAGCTACTACAGTTCATCGACAAGTATTACGCCCCAGGGATTGAGAGCCGATTTACTGCGTCCAAAGACACTTCAAACAGCATCTTCGCTTTGGACATGAAGAACCTGAGGACCGAAGACACCGCCATCTATTACT
Organism: Squalus acanthias; assembly: GCA_030390025.1. NCBI lineage: Eukaryota > Metazoa > Chordata > Chondrichthyes > Squaliformes > Squalidae > Squalus > Squalus acanthias. Next base: position 6,959,758 of record CM059452.1, on the reverse strand, counting down.
GTGCAAGAGACCACAGCGAGAGGAACCAGGGCTGGACCCGTACAAGAACAGAACGAGGGGACATTCAACAACTTCCATCATAATCTGACGGTCAGTAATTGTATTAAACGCGATCTTAACAGCATTGTTCAGAACCAGACCACACGCCGCTTCTTACTGAATTAACACACTGAAAATTCAATGGTAAAAATCTAGCACAGTAACCGATGTACTGAGGAGAGGTTTTGGCTGTGCTCATGTTTACTGTTCACAGTGTCAGTAATGGCAGAGCTGGAGTTAATGCTCGTTTCAATATGATTGATACCTGGAGGGAGTTGGCTGGGACTGTGTTCACTTTCTATTACGTTGTGTAAACTGTTGGATAAATTCTAAACTAGATCAGAAGTGAATGTCTATTTGAAGTGAATGTTGAGAGGCGGCACTGAACAGGGAGTGAGTGCAGTATTTGTGCGGGTTCCTGTCACTGTGGTACAGCAGTGGGTCACGGTGCTGTACAGAGCGAGCTCCTCATACAAAAACCCCAGACAGGGAGTTTGCTCACACCTGCGATCACTGCCACGGCAGGAGCGGCGGAGAAAATGAGGCTTAAATTAAAATAATGGGTAAAAGTAACATAGATTTATAAAAATGTATAAAAGTGTTCTGCTTTATTAGTGTTGATTGTCGTGCTAAATCTGCACAGATGCTTCAGAAGTTTTCCAATTCCCTTTATAAAGATAATGACCAGCACAAACTGAAATATCTCACTGATTCACTCTTAGGGGAGTCGGAATCAGGGTTTTGAGAGGCTGTGGAATTTCATCTCTGTATTTTACAGTTAACAGTCCGCCGGAGTATTTGGCACGGCGTGTCTCACTGTGGTACAACTGGGTGGCACAGCAGTTACTGTCAATACAAAAACCCTCAGCACTAATTGAGTGAGTCTGGGTCAGTGCTCGCTTTCACAATCCAACTGTAGATGCAGTGAAGTCCTATTTGTGTCCAGCACTGTCCACTAGCACAGTTTAATATGGATAAACTGTGATAATTAATCATTGATCAGTTGGTGCTTTCAATAACTGTTCATGGGTTACTCTGTGAAATATAAAACATCAGGGAATTTATAAAGAGTGAAAAGTATCCATTGACACATTTATCATTTTATGAAGATCCATCGTGACTTTACTTTTCCTCTGGGATGTGAATATTTAAACTAATGTTGGATTTCTGTCTGTTTTACACAGAGCCGGTTATTGTGTGACGCAGCCCGGGGAATGTAACACTGTGACGACATGGGCTACTGGGGACAAGGCACCATGGTGACGGTGACTGCAGGTAAGAAACATTCACTCTTTCAGCAACTGTTGTATTTGTGCCTTTATTTTATATTTCTGTTTATTTCAATAATTCATTCATTCACTGAAACTTGGGTTCGGTGGATTCTGTATTGAGATTTTTTGCTCTGTTTCATTTGATTCTGCTGCAAAGGGATAATAGATTTAAACAGTTTCTTCAGAAAGAATTGTTGTTGAGGGATTGAGTCCCTGATTGATGTGATTTGGTGTTTATCTGCTGATGAGACTGTGCGCCTGGGTTACTTTAAATACCTAACGGTTGTTGAACTGTTTGGAGTTTCTACAATGTTTAATCTCGGTGACATCTAATGGTTGCTGGTTTTCTGATCAAATGTAAACATTATGTGACTAAATGTGTTTGAAATAAGATTGTAGGCAGAAAATAGAAAGCTCTAGCGGTCAAAAATAATCTTAAGATATTTTAATGTATTTTTATTTGTGATATTTACATTGTCATCTTTTAATCTAATGTTCACCAACGGTCATATTCAATACGTGAAATGTTACTGTAATTTATAACTACATAATTAACAAATTTGTAGCCTGAATCAGATTTAAATTAATATAAATAAAGTTATCATATGTAGTAATATCACCCAATATTACAACAATATGCTATATCAATAGTAATTTATTAAACATGATCCGTCTACTCACAATTCTGCTGTCATTATTTTATATTTTTGTTTATTTCAATAATTAATTCGTTCAGTGATAGATGGGTTCGCTGGATTCTGTATTGAGATTTTTTTGCAATGTTACATTTGATTCTGCTGAAAGGGTTTATAGAATGAAGCTGCTTCTCCACAAAACGTTCTGTTGCGGGATTCAGCCCCTCAGTGATGTGATTTGCTGTTTATCTGCTGAGGAGAGTGTGTGCCTGGGTTACTTTGAATAACTAAAGTTTGTGAAACTGTTTGGAGTTTCTGCAATGTTTAATCTCGGTGACATCGAACTGCTGCAGGTTTTCTGATCTGTTTAAACTGTTTGAAAGATGATTGTAGGCAGACAACAAGTAGGTTTTATAAATCAAAAATCATTTAAAATAATTTAATGCATCTTTTATTTAAGTGAGAATTACAGATTCAACTATTAATCTATGGTTTACGGTGCTCACATTTAATAGGTGAAATGTTACTGAAATTACGAATTATATAATTAACAATTTGCAGGTTGAAGGAGAGTTAAATTAATATAACTCAAACGATTATAATGCGGTAATATTGCCCAATATCACTAAATATGTTGCAGTATTAATATTAATGTATTAAACATTATTCGCCTTCCACAATTCTGCTGTGCACTGGTCACAATTAACCTGAGCGGAGAATTTTAGAGGCTGGAGACAATTTCTGATTATGTCTGAAATTATTTTAATAACAGCAGACTGATTCCACCGCAGTGTTCAGTTTAATGAGGGGTTTGAAATTAATTGTTATCTCCCTGTTTCACACAGATGAATGACAGATTGTATTTAATTATGCATTAAATGCGAGTATAAATTGCAGTTTGTAAATGTAATAAATCTGCCGGGTTATTAAATTCTTACTGTGCAGCGGAAACCATGTTATTCCTTCAATATTATTTGTTGTTTGATAGCGAGACAATTATCACTAAACTAATCTTAAACAGTTTGTAAGATCATAGGCTGAGCGGTCGCTGGCAGTCAAAGAATTGTTCATATGATTCTATTTAAATTCACGGAAGGTGCAGACTGCGTAAGGCTGGAGACAGACAAATAACCCATTGACATTCAAGCAGATTAATTTAATTACAAAAGGTTAATATTAGTTTTGAATTTAATAACAACATCCTGTCTCCCATAGCTGTGCTGTATACGGGATAGAATTATAGACAGTGAACAGATTACATCTGAGAGTTATGTTTAATTCTCATTAATGTTAAATTGATCAACAAAATCTCTCCTCCATTTGCTCATTAAATTTCAGTGTCGCAGATGGTCTGATTGATTTGTTCTCCGCCAGTTTTACATTGATCATTCTGGAACTGATTTTCAATAAATAGCAGAATATATTTAATAATTAATTTACGGGCATTGTGTGAATTACGGGAGTAAAGTATAAAAAGATTGTCTGTGTTATTAAATAGCGGAGTCTCTGTTACTGACTGCAAACTGGCCGGTTGTCTTTTAATTCACGAAAATAGTATTTATAGTTAAGATTGAGGACAATGTTTAAACTCGAGAGCCCTGCTTTAGTAAACACACGGTGTTACAGTCCATCGGTAGTTAGTGAGATGTGACCACGGCCAGACTTTGAACTATTTAAAATAGTCCACTCCTAAATCCATCATGTGAAATCCACTCTGAGAAAAGATGGAGTTTATGTTGTATCAGAGAGTTCAGAAACATGCAGAGTTTACAAGTGTGTAGATAGAGAGCGGGAATGTATTAGAAGTTAGTGACCATTTTAACTTATTCAAATGTGATTTGATTTAAATAAAAATAATATATTTGTCTGAATGTCTTTATCTATTAATATGATTTTTAATATTTTAATATTGATAAGTGTCATGTTAATTTAATTGAAACCCTATAAGTTCACAAGTTACCAGGCAGAAACAGGATTAAAATTAATATCAACTAATTTTAATATAATGCAGCTAACATCAATATTAACTTAGAATATAATATGAGTGCGAATTTATTAAACATAAATGACCTCCCACATTTGCGTTGTATACTGGACAGGATTACAGTTACTGTAAAATCTGAATGGTTGGAGAGAATTTTAAATGATGTCTAAAATTAATTTAGAAACAATACATGTCTTACTCAGCTGTGCTCAGCTCGAGAAGGTGTCGCCGCAGATTTTAATGAATTAACTTCGTGTTTTGCCTCGATGATTTTACCGGTTATATTTAATTATGAAATTATATTTACCCAGTGGTTCCTAGTTCGTTAAATTCTTACTCTGTCACGGAGTCCCTGTTATATGCAGCAAATTGCCCTGTAATGTGAATTATTTCAGTAAACTAGTTTTCAGGGAAGCTAAATCTTATTTGTTTGTAAGACTGTAGACAGGGAGGGAGAAATGGTTGGAAGTCGAAGAGAGTTTTTCAAATTAATATCAGTTTAATTTCAAAAAACGTGCAGACTTGAGGTGGTCGGAAATTGACAAGAGATCAATTAGAAATCAGCTTCATTGAAATTGACAGATTGAAGAGATCTATCTGCTGAGAGCACGATTGTTGCACCGTTTGTGTCTGTTCTGTTTCTGTGCGCCTGCTCACTGTGTGAGAATCAGGAGTCCTCCTGACTGGTTGTAAACCTGCTGGTTTGTTCTCTTGTGTTTCATGGAGTACAATTCGACTCATTTATTTCAGAAGCTTGTATCTGTGAGAAATGCGATAGTTTGACTTTAAGTTTGAGGAGGCGCCTCGACTCAGTAACCCAGTTTGTGACATTCAGAAGCAGCATTTCAGAAACACGTCTGGCAGACTGTAGAAGGAGCTTTAATCAGTTTCTAACCCGTGCCGTACCTGCCCTGGGAGTGTTTGATGGGACAGTGTAGAGGGAGCTTTACTCTGTATCTAACCCGTGCTGTACCTGCCCTGGGAGTGTTTGATGGGACAGTGTAGAGGGAGCTTTACTCTGTATCTAACCCGTGCTGTACCTGCCTGGGAGTGTTTGATGGGACAGTGTAGAGGGAGCTTTACTCTGTATCAACCCGTGCTGTACCTGCCCTGGGAGTGTTTGATGGGACAGTGTAGAGGGAGCTTTACTCTGTATCTAACCTGTGCTGTACCTGCCCTGGGAGTGTTTGATGGGACAGTGTAGAGGGAGCTTTACTCTGTATCTAACCCGTGCTGTACCTGCCCTGGGAGTGTTTGATGGGACAGTGTAGAGGGAGCTTTACTCTGTATCTAACCCGTGCTGTACCTGCCCTGGGAGTGTTTGATGGGACAGTGTAGAGGGAGCTTTACTCTGTATCTAACCCGTGCTGTACCTGCCCTGGGAGTGTTTGATGGGACAGTGTAGAGGGAGCTTTACTCTGTATCTAACCCGTGCTGTACCTGCCCTGGGAGTGTTTGATGGGACAGTGTAGAGGGAGCTTTACTCTGTATCTAACCCGTGCTGTACCTGCCCTGGGAGTGTTTGATGGGACAGTGTAGAGGGAGCTTTACTCTGTATCTAACCCGTGCTGTACCTTGTCCCTGGGAGTGCTTGATGGGACAGTGTAGAGGGAGCTTTACTCTGTATCTAACCCGTGCTGTACCTGCCCTGGGAGTGCTTGATGGGACAGTGTAGAGGGAGCTTTACTCTGTATCTAATCCGTGCTGTACCTGCCCTGGGAGTGTTTGATGGGACAGTGTAGAGGGAGCTTTACTCTGTATCTAACCCGTGCTGTACCTGTCCTGGGAGTGTTTGATGGGACAGTGTAGAGGGAGCTTTACTCTGTATCTAACCCGTGCTGTACCTGCCCTGGGAGTGTTTGATGGGACAGTGTAGAGGGAGCTTTACTCTGTATCTAACCCGTGCTGTACCTGTCCTGGGAGTGTTTGATGGGACAGTGTAGAGGGAGCTTTACTCTGTATCTAACCCGTGCTGTACCTGCCCTGGATCGATGGACAGTGTCGTGGGAGCTTACTCTGATCTAACCGTGCTGTACCTGCCCTGGGAGTGTTTGATGGGACAGTGTAGAGGGAGCTTTACTCTGTATCTAACCCGTGCTGTACCTGCCCTGGGAGTGTTTGATGGGACAGTGTAGACGGAGCTTTACTCTGTATCTAACCCGTGCTGTTATGCCCCGTGAATCTTTGATGGTTCAGTGTAGAGGGAGAATTTACTCTGTATCTAACCCGTGTTGTACCTGCCTTGGGAGTGTTTGATTGTGCAATGTAGATGGGGCTTTACTCTGTATTTAACCAGTGCGGTGCCTTACCCGGAGTGTTTGACAGTGCTGTGCAGACTTGGCGTTGCTCGGAATCAATCCCTTCCTTTACCTGAGGGTACAGCGGATGGCAGGGCAGTGCAGAGGGAGCTTTACTCTGTATCTGTACTGTAACAGATCTGTGAGTGCTTTGTCCCGTGTTGTTCAAGGAACCTTAATGTGCATCCAACTAATAAAGTGTGAGTTCTCCAGCCAGATATATAAATATAAAACTTTCCATTGCTCCGATGAAACAACCGCGCATTAATTGAGTTTAACCTCATTGCAAATAAAACTGCCCATTTTTTAATGAATTGATAAACTTTAAACATTTTGAGTATCAGATAATGATTGAATGAGATTGGCCTGATCCTGAGCTCACTTTCAGAACAAACAGTTTCAGGAAGTGACTGTAACGCTCCAGAAAGCAGCGCCTGTTCTGATCTGATGGGAGGCTGGGAGTTATTTTGACAATTTAAATGGAGAATGTCGAGACTCCCGCTCCAAATAACCATCCTGGGAACCTTATGTTTGAAAGCATTATATCGTTCAATTGTTTTTTAAAAAGGTAACAGGCAGGGACAAACTCGGGTGAGGTGCAGCTATTGGACTGGGTCACAGCACAAGGCTCACAGTCACTGAGCCGCACCTCTGTGGAACATTTAAAGAGAAACAGTCAGCCTGCGATGAGTCGTCATTCACAATAAGCTTTAAGACTCTGTGACAGTATCCGATTGAATCATTTGTGTCAAATTCCTCAGTTCCTTTATTTTAAACATCCTCTTGCATTATAACAAACAATAAAATAGATCTGATAGAGGTGTTCAACATTATGAAGCGTTTCCTTCCATTAAATCGGGAAGAACTAATTCCGCTGAGCCGTGTAGAATCACAGAATCTCAGAGCACAGAAGGGGCCATTCGGCCCGTCTTACCTGTGCTGGCTCTGAAAGAGCTGTCCAATCAAGTCCCAGCTTTTTCCTCGTAACCCTCCACTGAGTCCTCTTCAAGGACATGTCCAGTTGCCTCGTGCATTCCAGAAATTAACAACCCTCTGTTTGAAAAAATGAGCCTCATTTCCCCTCTAGATATTTTGCCAATTATTTTAAATCTGTGACCTTTGGTTACCGACATACTCGCCAGAAGAAACCGTGTCTCCCGACTTGCTCTGACAAAACCTCTCACAATTTTGAACAGCTCTATTAGGTCTCCCCTTAACCTTCTCTGCTCCAAGGAACAATCCCAGCTTATCCAATCTCTCCACATAACTGAAGTCTCTCATCCCTGGTATCCTCCTGGTCAACCTCCTCTGTACCCTCTCCAAGGCCTTGACATCCTTCCTAAATTGTGGTGTCAGAATTCTATACACTACTCCATCTGATGCCTAACCAGTGATTTGTAAAGGTTTAGCAGGACTTCCTTGTTTTTGTATTCAATGCCCCTTTTACAATGGCAAGTATCCCACACACTTCCGGAACCGCCTGATCAACTTACCCTGCCACCTTCACAGATTTGTGAATAAGCTCCCCAGGTCCCTCTGCTCTTGCACCCCCGCACAAACCAGAAGCCAGAGTTGCCCACATCAGCAGTCAGCACATTAGTTATTGTTTGTCCTTCCTTGCATAGAACCCGCTGATAACCAATCGATTTATAATGTTTAAGGATTGCCAATATTAGATATTTAGAGAAGAAACCTGTCCCGATGTTTAGATTATGTTCGGTACAAACAGCAACAAGAAGTGACTGTAACGACCCAGAAAGCAGCGCCTGTTCTCACTGGTGGGAGGTTGGAAAGTAATTTGGAAAATGAAATGGACCATTTAAAGAGCATCGTTCCATATAACCGGCTTTGGGAATTGTATTTAATTCGGATTATTTAATTGAGTGAGTGGGAGGAGGAAAGTCAGGAGACATCCATTCAGTAGAATGGGATAGAGCACAAGTCACACTGCATCGCTCTCCCTCCAATTCTGAGAAGGAAAGAGAGAGACTCGAATCAATCCCGATTCATCTAAAGCTTGAATCTTAGAAACCAGGCTGTGCAAAAGTTCCCTATTCAAATCTGTGCGCTGAATTATTCAGTTCACATTTTAAACGAGACTTCAACCCATTTATTGTAAACGTCCTTTATTGTCATGGGAACAAAGAAGATTTAGATGAGGTCTGATAGAGGGGTTTGGAATTATGAAGGGTTTTATGAAGGGATTCGGGAAACATATTTCCCCGGGTCGGTGAGTTGGTGAGTAAATGGCACTGATTGAAAATCAGCAGCAACAGAATGAAGGGAGCGGAAATTATTCTACTTTTCTACACAGGGGGTTGTTGAACATGGGATGTCCTATCAGAAATTGGGCTGCATGCAGACTCCATAATAGCTCGATAAAATGCACAGTTGAGAAGATTGGGAATTGGAAGGTGCACGGGATTGGTGGAGAGATCTTACAGAGGTGTGATTGGCCGAATCGCCTCCTTCTGTGCTGTAAAGTTGTATTATTTTATAATTCTGGTCATGCTCTATAAACATGCTGGGATTTGTTTTAAAGGTAATACAACTAGTAGATCTAGCTGTAGGAGTTGTGATTAGGAGAACTAATCCCACCGCTATTCAAACAAGTCTATCCCCTGAAAACAACAACTTGCATTTATATAGCGCCTTTAACGTAGTAAAACCTCCCAAGACGATTCACAGGAGCGGAAGCAGATACAATCTGACACCGAGCCACATTAGACACATAATTTTATTCTTTAGTATGGTTGGTAATTACTCTGACAGTTGACCAAAAGCTTGGTCAAAGAGGTAGGTTTTAAGGCAGCATCTTACAATGGAGAGATGACGACACTTTGATATCATGGAATGGCCTGATTCTGTGCTGATAATAAGAGGCTGACAGCAAAAGGATGTAGGGAGGAGCTCAGTGGACAGAATGTGAAAGAATCTAATGTGAAAGTGGTTGAGGAATGAGGGGAGTGTTCCATAACAGGGGATCAAGGGCTGGAGGAAGTCCACGATACAATATTCCAGCATTCACTCGGTATAAAGGGGCCTCATGGACAGAATGCCGCTTTCAGACTCCTGACTTTTCTTATGTACAAGACTGCAGTCACATGAAGGCGTTTCACGTCGGGTCTCACAACTCACAGAAACTCAAATGCTGATCTAGGTTTTGATCGGCAAATGATGGAATTAGTTCATCCTGTAGTCACATTTCGAGTTGTTGGTTATGTTATAAGCACGGATTACAGAGTCTAACTTGTTCAATTGGCCATTCTTTCCCAGCGACACAGTCTCCTCCCACCCTCTACGCCCTGCTCTCCTCCTGTGAACAACCCAACACCGGCGGCCCCGTCACCTACGGCTGTTTGGCGATGGACTACTTCCCGGAAATCACCAGCCTTTCCTGGAGTAAAGATAAAGAGCCGATCACCACTGGATTGAAGACCTACCCGTCAGTGTTCAACAAGAAGGGAACCTACACCCTGAGCAGCCAGTTAACCATCACCGAGTCAGAGGTGGGGAGCAGCACAATCTACTGCCAGGTTCGACAAAGTGGGTCGGACTTAAGCGTCAAAATGCCAGGTCAGTTTTGTGGGATACAGGGGGAAACTGTGAAAAGGTGAGGCGTTATGTTCAACTTTTGCCGAAACCTGGTTAGTCCACACTTGGAGTATTGTGGACAGTTTTGGTCTCCATATCCCACGTATAGAGTACTGTGCACACTTCTGGTCTCCATATCACACTTAGTGTACTTTGCAGAGTTCCAGTCTCCATATTACACTTAGTGCATTGAGCACAGTTCTGGTCTCCACAACATACTTAGAGTATTGTGAACAGTTGTAGTCTCCATATCACACTTAGTGTACTGTGCACAGTTCTGGTCTCCATATTACACTTACAATTCTGTGCACAGTTCTGTTCTCCATATCACACTTAATGTACTGTGCACAGTTCTGTTCTCCATATCACACTTAATGTACTGTGCACAGTTCTGTTCTCCATATCACACTTAGTGAACTGTGCACAGTCCTGTTCTCCATATCACACTTACAATTCTCTGCACAGTTCTGTTCTCCATATCACACTTAATGTACTGTGCACAGTTCTGTTCTCCATATCACACTTAGTGTACTGTGCACAGTTCTGGTCTCCATATCACACTTAGTGTACTGTGCACAGTTCTGGTCTCCATATCACACTTACAATTCTGTGCACATTTCTGTTCTCCATATCACACTTAGTGTACTGTGCACAGTTCTGTTCTCCATATCACACTTAGTGTACTGTGCACAGTTCTGTTCTCCATATCACACTTAGTGTACTGTGCACAGTTCTGTTCTCCATATCACACTTAGTGTACTGTGCACAGTTCTGTTCTCCATATCACACTTAATGTACTGTGCACACTTCTGTTCTCCATATCACACTTAGTGTACTGTGCACAGTTCTGTTCTCCATATCACACTTAGTGTACTGTGCACAGTTCTGTTCTCCATATCACACTTAGTGTACTGTGCACAGTTCTCGTCTCCATATCACACTTAGAGTACTGTGTAGAGTTCTGGTCTCCATAGCACACTTCCTGTACTGTGTAGAGCTCCGGTCTCCATATCGCTCTTAGAATACTGTGCAAAGTTCTGCTCTCTGGAAGTGCCAGGTTAGTGTGAGCCTGACAGTAAAGGGCCCTGTTAAAATATAAGGACACTTTGCATTTCTTAATCATTTATTTTATAAGGAATTTCATTAACATGTGTTCTTTTGAAGGTTGGAAACGTGATATCGTCCCTCCAACTGTGATCCTCACCCTGAGTTCCAATGAAGAAATCATCAGCAGCAGGTCTGTAACCGCCGTCTGTTCAATCATCGATTTCCGTCCAAAGTCACTGACCGTGAATTGGCTGAAGAAAGGACAACTCATGGATTTAGGCTTCGTTACCTCTCCCGTCTTTGAAGTGAACGGGAACTTCTCGGCGACCAGTCGGCTGACATTCCCCGCCAGGGATTGGTTCGCCGACTCAGTCTATACCTGCCAGGTCACTCATCAAGGGGTCACCCAAAGCAGAAACATCTCCAGATCTAAGGGTAAGAGACACAACCCCGGGAAGTTCCAGATCATTCTGAGCGCCGATCTCAGTCAGGACTTTTATTGGAATTAGTAAAAAGCGCAGAACTGTTTCTAATTTCCAATCATACAGTTTATGTTTCCTTCCGATGTCAGTGCTGACTCAGGGTTCCTCACGGTTCAGGATTCCATCACTTCGCCAAAGGTTTCCCTCAGCTGTGATGTCAGACAGTGAGTGAGGTGTCCTTAGTCTCAGGTTTACCCTGAGAAAGCTCTAATTCTAATTTCCAATCATGCTGTTTGTGTTTTCTTCCAATATAAAATAAAAGAAAGAACTGCCTTTACATAGCGCCATTCCCGACCTCCAGACGTCCCAAAGCACTTTACCGCCAAGGAAGTACTTCCTGAAATGTGGTCACTGTTGTAATGTAGAAATCGCAGCGGCCAATTTGCAGACAGTAAAGTCCCACAAACAGCAATGTGATAATGATCAGATAATCCTGTTGTTTAGTGATGTTTGTTGAGGGAGAAATATTGGCCAGGACACCTGGGAGAACTCCCCCGCTCTTCCTCGAAATAGTGCCATAGGATCTTTGGCGTCCACCTGAGAGGACAGACGGGGCTTCGGTTTAACTTCTCAAGCGAAAGACGGCACCTCCGACAGTGCAGCTCTCCCTCAGTACTGCACTGGGTGTGTCAATTTACATTTTGTGTTCAAGTATCTGGAGTGAGACTTGAACCCACTATCTTCTGAATCAGGATTCCTCAGGTTCATGATTCCATAAACTCGCCAAAGAAGGTTTCTCTCTGCTCTGATGTCCGTCAGTGAGTGAGGTGTCCTCGGTCTCAGGTTTATCCTGAGTTGGCTGATCATATTCGGAGCGACAGTAGGTGTCTGGAACTCTTTACTGGTAACTGTCTCGGGACCCACTGCTAGAAAGGGCATCTGTTCTATTTAGAGAACTGCGTTCAATTCTGGGCACCGCCCATCAGGAAGGATATATTGGCCTTGGATGGGCCGCAGTGCAGATTTAATAGAATGATGTGCGGGTTAGGTTGATTTGGCTATGATAAATTGACCCTTAGTGTTAGGGGGATTAAATAGGTGGGGTTACGGGGATAGGGTGGGATATGTGTCGGTGCAGGCTCGATGGGCCGAAACGGCCTCTATCTGCACTGTGGGGATTCTGTGATACCGGGGATAAAAGTGTTAAATAATGAGGAGAGGCTGCACAGGATAGACTCGTATTCCTCTGAATATAGAAGATTAAGAGGTGATCTAATTGAGGTGTTTAAGCTGATAAATTGAATTGATAGGGGAGATAGAGAGAAACTATTTCCTCTGGTGCGGGAGTCCAGAACAAGGGGCATAACCTTCAAATTAGAACCGAGCCGTTCAGGGGTGATGTCAGGAAACACTTCTTCACACAAAGGACAGTGGAAATCTGGAACTCTCTCCCCCAAAAGCTGTTGAGGCTGTGGGCCAATTGCAAATTTCAAAACTGAGATTGTAAGATGTTTGTTAGGCAAAGGTACCAAGGGTTACAGAAACAAGGCGGGTAGATGGTGTTGAGGTGTAGATCAGCCATGATCTCATTGAATGTCGGAACAGGCTGGATGGGCTGAATGGCCTGCTCCTGTTCCTATGTTGTTATTACTGCCCTGCGGTCATATTTCCTTCTGATTCTCTCTCACCAGACATGTTAAGTGCTCACTAATGACAGAAATGAACAAACTACTTCACATCGGCATTACACATTATTCTCCACCCAAAGACCCCTTGGAACTCCATTCTCCCGACCTTTCACTTCTCCTCTGACGGGGGCCGCAACTGATTCCTGCACATTTTCATCGCCCCCAAAATCGCAACAAGACATCAGAAAATTAACTTTCACAGAATCACAGAACCACACAGAATCCCCACAGTGCAGATAGAGGCCATTTCGGCCCATCGAGCCTGCACCGACACATATCCCACCCTATCCCCGTAACCCCACGTATTTAATCCCCCCTAACACTAAGGGTCAATTTATCATAGCCAAATCAACCTAACCCGCACATCTTTGGACTGTGGGAGGAAACCGGAGCACCCGGAGGAAACCCACGCAGACACGGGGAGAATGTGCAAACTCCACACAGACAGTCACCCGAGGCCGGATTCGAACTTTGTTTCCTGTTGCACCATAAATCCTGGATTTCATTTGAGACTCGGTTTGAACCAGCGTAATATTCGTGTAGAGCTCTTGACCCTGGGGGCGGAGCCATTAAAATGAGCGGGAATGCGTTCGGGCACAAGGATCTATAGACGGGCGTAAAGGAGCAAGGGATTTCGGGAAGATCGCTATTTACTGCCTAATAAAATTGCGGCCGAATTTATTCAATGTTTTTACGCGGGGTATTTGCTTCACAGCCCATTACAGGAGGATCTGGGAACAAATACACAGGAAATGTTAAAGAGTCTCCCGGAATCGTTGTCAATTCGTTGTCCTTCCAATAACGATGGTGTTTATGCAACAGCGAGAGGTTAATCTCTCAAAGTTGATTTATTCTCCCTGAGAGAGTGAAGGCTGAATACTGGTGTCCTGATTCTGAAGATGAAGCTTTGCTTGACTTTCATTTCTGTTCACAGATGAGATCCAATGCAACGATCCAGAAATCACTCTTCCGCAACCGTCACTAGAACAGGTTTTACTGGAGGCGACGGTGACCTTAACCTGCGTCGTGTCTAATGCTCCTTATGGAGTCAACGTGTCCTGGACCCGAGAAAAGGAGACTTTGAAATCAGAGATTGCCGTCCAACCCGGAGAGGCTCCCAACAGCGTGATCAGCAACTTAAACATCTCGACACAAGCCTGGCTGAGTGGGGATGAGTTCTACTGCGTGGTGAGCCATCAGGATATGCCGACTCCTATAAGAGATTCCATCCACAAGGAAAAAGGTGAGCGGTGAGATTGTAGCAATTAGTGAGACTCTGTGACTATTTCCGGTGCTTGTGCACGGCCCAATTCATAATATTAAGTGTTTTAATGGACTGCTCTAATAATTCAATGGGTAATTCCACTAACTAAACCCTCTGGGACCAGAGATGATGCATTTAAGGGGGAGCTGGATAAGTCAGTGAGGGAAAAAGGAATAGAAGGATATGTTATTAGGGTTAGATGAAGTAAGGTGGGAGGAGTCTCGTGTGGAGCATAAACAGCGCCATTGACCAGTTGGGCCGAATGGTCTGTTTCTATAATATAAATTCTATACAATTTTCCAGTCCAACTCTTCAAGCTCCCACAGAGAAGGATTGTATCACCCTCTGCTCCGGGCCGGAAAACCGGACAGGACACAGAGGGGAAAAGGGAATCCTTTAAAATTCAGCGTAAAGCACATTTCTCACATCTAACCGCCGGTTTCATTGTCTCTGGAATTCTCCAGTTTATTGACCTTTACTGTAATTGTTCTGCAGCTAAAGATCCGCGGGAACCGTCCGTGTCTGTCCTCCTGCCCCCGGCAGAAGAAGTCTCCGCTCAGAGGTTCGTCAGCCTCACCTGCTTAGTGAGAGGTTTCTCCCCCCGAGAGATCTTCGTCAAGTGGACCGTCAATGACAAGCCGGTGAATTCCGGCAACTACAAGAACACCGAGGTGATGGCGGAGAACGGCAGCAGTTCCTTCTTCATGTACAGCCTGTTATCCATTGCAGCGGAGGAGTGGGCCAGCGGCGCTTCTTACTCCTGTGTGGTGGGACATGAAGCGATCCCCTTGAAGATCATCAACAGAACGGTTAATAAATCCAGCGGTAAACCCAGTTTTGTCAACATTTCCCTTGTTCTGATGGACACCGTCAATTCTTGTCAATGAGAATCTCTCGATTGCATTTCAGTTCTTGAATAAAAACCAATAAAGGCCTTTTCTTCCAATCGTCAGTTACACACACAGCCGCTCAATTAATTTTGTTTCCCAGTTTTGCCAAGGGGAGGGCTGTTTATCTGAAGCAGGATATTTGCCGGTCTCGGGCCCAAGGCTTGTACAGCCAGCGCTCCCAGCTCAGATACACCACGGGTTAGAGACAGACTGAAGCTCTTTCATGACAGGATTCCTCAAAGTCACTTCAGCAACTTTCGTCCCGCTGGGGGGAATCAAAAAGTTCCCATTTCCGACAAACAAACGCAGCACATTTAGATCTCGGTGTCCCTGTTTCTCGTGTTGTCCATCCCTTCAGAATTGGGGCCAGTTTTATTTTGCAGCATCACATCCTCTGCGATCTGAAATACGGCCGCACACGAAAACGAACTGTAACCCCCAATCCCCCACCAGAGAGAGGGGGAAAGGGCAATTGTTAACCCACTGTACCCCCACTCCCGCACCAGAGAGAGGGGGAAAGGGTAATTGTTAACCCACTGTACCTCCCACTCCCCCACCACAGGGAAGGGAAAGGGCAATTGTTAACACACTGTACCACCCACTCCCCCACCAGAGAGAGGGGAAAGGGCAATTGTTAACCCACTGTACCCCCACTCCCCCACCAGAGAGAGGGGAAAGGGCAATTGTTAACCCACTGTACCCCCACTCCCCCACCAGAGAGAGGGGAAAGGGCAATTGTTAACCCACTGTACCTCCCACTCCCCCACCAGAGAGAGGGGAAAGGGCAATTGTTAACCCACTGTACCTCCCACTCCCCCACCAGAGAGAGGGGAAAGGGCAATTGTTAACCCACTGTACCCCCCACTCCCCCACCAGAGAGAGGGGAAAGGGCAATTGTTAACCCACTGTACCTCCCACTCCCCCACCAGAGAGAGGGGAAAGGGCAATTGTTAACCCACTGTACCCCCACTCCCCCACCAGAGAGAGGGGAAAGGGCAATTGTTAACCCACTGTACCTCCCACTCCCCCACCAGAGAGAGGGGAAAGGGCAATTGTTAACCCACTGTACCCCCACTCCCCCACCAGAGAGAGGGGAAAGGGCAATTGTTAACCCACTGTACCTCCCACTCCCCCACCAGAGAGAGGGGAAAGGGCAATTGTTAACCCACTGTACCCCACTCCCCCACCAGAGAGAGGGGAAAGGGCAATTGTTAACCCACTGTACCCCCACTCCCCCACCAGAGAGAGGGGAAAGGGCAATTGTTAACCCACTGTACCCCCACTCCCCCACCAGAGAGAGGGGAAAGGGCAATTGTTAACCCACTGTACCTCACACTCCCCCACCAGAGAGAGGGGAAAGGGCAATTGTTAACCCACTGTACCTCCCACTCCCCACTAGAGAGAGGGGAAAGGGCAATTGTTAACCCACTGTACCCCCACTCCCCCACCAGGAGAGGGGAAAGGGCAATTGTTAACCCACTGTACCCCCACTCCACCACCAGAGAGAGGGGAGGTGAACCAATCTCCATTATATGAACTTAGTTGACATCAGTAAAAAGTCAGCTTTAACTCACAGTCTAAAAACGTTAAAGTTGCCGGATGAGAATCATATTTTAAAATAAATATTTATTCAACAACTTATCTTTAACTAGTGTTTGGGGTAAATCTGTCCCTGTTATTCATAAACTAACAGATTGAATTTTAATAGTCCAAATTTGAACTGGTGATTGAATCCTCTGCGGGTTTCTCACGGTTCTGTCCCTGATGGTTTGAGGCCCATCGGTTGACGTCACATTGCGTCTCACACAGAACACATTTACACAGAGCGGGGAAGAATGCGTGTAAAGTGAGTGTGTGTGTTTATGTGTCAGTGCGTTTGCGATTTTGTGTAAGTGTGTGTGTTTTGTGTAAGTGCACACTTACACATAAACACACACAGACTTACACATAAGACACGAATTAACACATTGACATAGAATATTACACATACCCAGAATATAATACACACCGTCATTGTCAGACCCAGTTATTGGTACTCTCTGAAACTTTGAACAGTACCGGAAATACACACGCGCACACCCTTAAACAAAACACACACAAACACATGCATTAACACACACACACTTACACACCCATAAACTCACACATGAACACAAACACACACACACAAACACACACTTACAAACAAACACACAATTACACAGAAACACTCACACGCTTACACCTGAACATACACAAACACTTCCACATAACCATAAACATAAACACACACATGGACGCACATACACAAAAAACAAACACACAATTAAACATAAACACATTTACAAATAAACTTACACACAAACACACACACAATTACAAATAAACACACACACTTATACAAAGACTTACACATAAACATACACAAACTGACAAAAATACACGCACACTTACACATAATCACACACTTACACATAAATACCCATATATAGAATTACACAAACACGCAAACTTAAACATCAGCACACACACAATTACACATAAACACACACATTAACACACAAACACAGACTAAAACAAAACAAGAGATTGTTATACACACATACGCAAATACGAATGCGCGAAAAAACCTCAGGCTATAGACGATTGTAGAATTAAAATGCACTTTTTGAACGAGCACAGTTTCCAACGATTGTTCTGAATGAATAATTCCTGATACCATAACATCTCACATTTCTCTATTCTGGTCCTACACATACACTGAATCAATGTTCTTGTTGGAATCTGATACAAGTTAATTATGTTCAGAGCACTGCCATAACAAATAAATAAACAAGATTATAACTCACATCTGATCTCTTACCCAGCCCCATTGACAGTCTCCAAATAAGTAGCTATCTAAACCTATCGTTAAAATAATCGATATCAATCAGTAAACCTCCCTCGATATTTCATCACATAATTCCCGAATGATAGATTGTACGAAATTGATGCAAAATCAATTAGCGTGTGACATTGAAGAAAAAACTGTCGTTTTTTCCAGCACAGACTATAGGAGGATCATAAAGGAAGAGCGACTGTGGAGTTAGGAACAGAGATAGATTGCTGAGAGTGATTAACTTAACACAAGATATACATTGAAAATTCAATTAGAGAACAAACTAATACCTTAAGGAAAAGAAGAGAATATATAATAATAATATGATATCTTGGATTAATAAAGGATCTGAATATATTTCCGCCTCTACATCCCCGTAGATTCCTCAGACCACATCTTGATTGAAGACTATGAGGAAGAGAGCGGCAACATCTGGACAACCGCTTCCACATTCATCATCCTGTTCTTCCTGAGCATGTCCTACAGCGCTGCCGTCACTCTAGTGAAGGTGAGAAGATTCAATCCACTCACACTTCGATCTGACTGAAGCGGTTTGACAAATCTCTAAAAGTTTCATTGATAAAAACCCTGAGATAAATGCCCCAAACCACTAAATCTCTGCTTCATTCTTTTATCCCTCTTTTACAGATCAAGTGAACGGTTGAATTTCGGACGCCGTGGATTTTCCTCATCTGTTTATTAACATCTCTGTGTCCTGAAAATAAAATATGTCCTCTTGGTGATTCTCAGAGTCAAATGTCTTCAGTTAATAGATCCGAATCTGTAGCTGAGAAAATCATAACCGGGATTTCCGTCTCTCTGTTTGAAATGTGTGAGATAATCGTGGCTATAATGTAAATGTATCTTAGAGTTTCACCGTTGTTTGAATATTTCATGTGTAAATAAGTCACTTTTCTCATTCGTAATTGACAATTGTTCCCTTCCCTTTATGTAGAGCCCCTGTTTTCTCTCCCTGGTGTCTGTTACAGTTGTACAGATAACTGGCAGCTCAGACCGCCTGTGTTCAGGTCTCAATGTGACGCTCTGTTGTTATATTCACTTTGTGTTAACTTTTTAAAAACTTCACTGTAAATTGTTCTCTGTGAAATTGTTAATAAATCTGGAATGACAAATTGACTAACTTGGACTTTGCTGAATTCCTTTCTCCAAGGCTCCTCCACACCGCTCCATTTTCCCTATCACACTTTGTTTTATTTCCCTGACAGGTATTTTTCACCCGTCCTGTCTGGGTTGTGTTTGAACCCAAGTCCCTTCGGTTAAGGAGCCACTGCGCCACATAGTGCCCCATCAGAGTAAAGACACCTTTACCCCTGCCTTTTTATGTCAAGACCCAGAGGCGGAATGACTGCATAGCGACCAACAGCGACCAGGCGCACCTCGCAGTCTCCTCTAATATTATGGTCTGTAACAGTGACATGCCAGGTTCTAATAAAGAGCAGGGCTCTGCTCCATCACAGTTTGATACATTACAGTACATGGCAGAGTAAATCTCCCTCTACACTGTCCCATCAAACACTTCCAGAGCAGGTACACACTTGTTAGATACAGAGTAAAGCTCCCTCTACACTGTCCCATCAAACACTCCCAGGGCAGGTACAGCATGGGTTAGATACAGAGTAAAGCTCCCTCTACACTGTCCCATCAAACACTCCCACGGCAGCTGCACACTTGTTAGATATCTGACACAGACACACTGGGGAGCACAAACCCTGGAAATGATTCTCAGAGTCTGGGGCCTATCCGGCACACAGGCTCTCTCTCCAGCTTTTCTGTTATACACACTCAGGCACTCTTCACTTTACTGTTATAAACACAGAGATTCTGTTTCCAACTTCTCTGTTATAAACACAGACTCTCGAACTTCCCTGTTACACATTCACTCTTTCTCTCCACCTATTCTGGTGTATACGCACACAGACACCCAGGGCAGAGAGGAAAGAAGGAGAGATTGTATTTGAGGGAGAGGGGATTAGGATCACGCGGTGTCCTCAGGTATATTTGGTCACTGCTGGACACAGGTTGTGTGACAGTCGGACAAAATCAAATTCTGATGGAATATCGTTCTAGTTTTGTTCAGGCCAAGTGAGCGAGTGTAGCCCTCCTCTCGGGGAGGGCGCTATAGAATGTATTTTTTGTTTTGGATTAGACCCTTTAATGGAGTCCCGAGTCCAAATGGTCCACACAGACCAATGAAAGAGTAGGCCCAGCACTGGGGTAACCACTTCCAACCCTTCTCCAATCTGAGCCACACCCATTTACCCTGACCATCTGTCTCCTGTATCCCTGACGACCTTTCTCCCTGCTCTGCTCCATTCCCTCTTGTACCATCTCCATGAACTCAGTGAACATCACTACTGTGTACCGCCAGTGACCTTCAGATCTCTGATCCCTGTTTCCCTGTAGTTTTGCTCCACGTCCTTAACCGGATCCTCGGGCTCTTTCGATGCCTCCCCGCCCCGGGAACATCTCCAGAGGTTTCTGGCCAGACCCGAGTATCTTCTGGCATTCTCCTTTTGATGCAGTGCTGCTTTCCCTCTGAGCTCCTGGAGTCCAGGCGCGAGGTCTCCTGTGGTTGACTATAAGATCGGGTTGAGGAACGGATGAATTAGGCGGCCCTTCTGAAGGGCTGAGAAGGAACATTGCAAATGGTTTGAGTTGCTGTTTAAACTATGTCTCTGCCCCAATTTCTCTCCCTCCCCTCAAAGCGACAAATACCTTCAGCCACCATTGCTGTCTCTCCCGGCTCTGTATCCTGTCCCCAGGCTCCGAGAATATCGGGTGGTGCAGGGCCCATTGAAGACTTTCCGAGCTGACCCCCCAGGGTCACAGCCCTGGGTCAGGGGTCATAGGCTGCACACACGCGGAATCTTTAGCGCTGACCGGAGCCTGGAGACTGCCCGTGACCTCTGACCCTCAATGAATGTGAAAAACAGCCAATCGCGGTGCTGTGACATGCGAAAAGCATTGTGGCGTCATCCAGTGCAGGGCAAAGCGGTGACGGCCATGTTTGTGTGACGTGCGGTGTGACGTGTGACTTCAATTCCCACAAAAGAAACGGTCTCCCTTTCTTAATAAAAAGGAGAAAATATGAGACAGAAATAAAGATACAGACAACAATAATTGAAGCGGTTGGCGAGTTGCGCATGTGCGAACAGTGCTCCCAGGGAGCAGCACGGCCCGTGGTCTACATTGGGCCTATTCTGGCCCGCTGTGCATTGTGGGAATCACTGTCCTTCATGGCTGCTTAAATCACTGACAGGGTGTGAGCCAACTGAACCACTGAATAGCAATTTATTACAGCCTCCCTCGGGGAAACTGCCACACAGTCAGAGTTCTCCTTACAGGCCAATAGCACTTGGTCAGATTTATTGCAGGTTAACTGACGCACGGAAGTTCAATGAGGCAACCAGTGACCGGAACAGCAAGAATAGCGAAAGAGATCAGAAATCTCTCTATTTTCTCCACAGATCTCCCGAAACATTCAACTAATTTTCTCTTTCATGTCCTCTCCCATTCGGTTGTGGGTTTCCAACACCTCTGTTTTCAAGCTTGGAAAGTGTCATCTAAATATAGTGAAACTAAAATAGAGTAATGGGTCGGAGGATTTCCCGAGCACCTCAATACATTAAGTACTTGGTTTTGAAGGAATACACGAGATGAAATAACACACACAGGCAGAATATGGGAACCAGATCCTGTCCCATTAACGGAGCGACCAGCAGGAGGTTCCTGGCCCTGTCAGCAACCTCTTTCTCGGAGCTGATCTTAACATTATTCACTGACCTGTCTGCAGTTCCTGTTTATGGGAAGCTGGGTTAGAGCGGTTCTGAATTAATATGCCATGCAGCAGTAAAGGTTTTATATCGTTAAACTAAAGACTGGAAGAAGAAAGTCCATACGATTAGTAAAGAGTGGAGACAAGGGATGAGAAGAGACAGGCAGGCCCGGAAATTACATCAAAAGACAAAAGGTGAGTTGTGGCACCACAGACATGATTGCTGAAGTTCATTTTTAGTATAAATGCGAGTTGAAATCACAAACTAATATAATTCGGCCAGGGGACCTCACCTGTTCTTGTTGAGTGCTGTGTTTTTTTGTACTTTTAAGGAGGTCCGTGTGACTCTCACTGTGGAGGCTGAATTATTGCTTCTGGTTATCGGTGTGAGAGCGCCCTCTCAGTGTGCGTTTTGGTACACTAGGGACGTTGAATAGTTACAATTAATGCTCATTGAGGTTCCTTCCAGATATTGGGCTTCTGTTGGCCACTGCTTGAAGGAGTCTCCAGAACTCAGTTCTGCAGAAAACATTCCTGGTTTCCCATGGAAACAGAATGAAAGTGAGAGTGAGTGCCCTTGATATCAAGGCAGCATTTGACCGAGTGTGGCATCAAGGAGCCCGAGTAAAAGGGAAGTCAATGGGAATCAGGGGGAAAAGTCTCCACTGGCTAGAGTCATACCTAGCACAAAGGAAGATGGTTGTGGTGGTTGAAGGTCAATCATCAAAGCCCCAGGACATCGCTGCAGGAGTTCCTCAGGGCAGTGTCCTAGGCCCAACCATCTCCAGCTGCTTCATCAATGACCTTCCCTCCAACATAAGGTCAGAAATGGGGATGTTCGCTGATGACTGCACAGTGCTCAGTGCCATTCGCAACTCCTCAGATAATGAAGCAGTCCATGCCCGCATGCAACAAGACCAGGCAATGACTATCTCCAACAAGCGACAGTCTAACCACCACCCCTTGACATTCAATGGCATTACCATCGCCGAATCCCCCACCATCAATATCCTGGGGGGGTGGTGGGGGGTCACCGTTGACCATAAACTTAACTGGACCAGCCACATAAATACTGTGGCAACAAGAGCAGGTCAGAGGCTGGGTATTCTGTGGCGAGTTATCATGAGTGATTTTAATCTACATATAAGAACATAAGAACATAAGAAATAGGAGCAGGAGTAGGCCAATCGGCCCCTCGAGCCTGCTCCGCCATTCAATGAGATCATGGCTGATCTGATCCAACCTCAACTCTAAAGAACACAAGAAGCAGGAGCAGGACCCGGCCACTCAGCCCCTGGGCCCGCTACGCCACCCACAGGGCCTTGACCGATCCGAACTCAAACTCATGTCCAATTTCCAGCCCGCTCCCCGTAACCCCTGATTCCCTTTACTTCTAGGAAACGGTCTATTTCTGTTTTAAATTTATTTAATGAAGTAGCTTCCACAGCTTCCTGGGGTAGCAAATTCCACAGACCTACTACCCTCTGAGTGAAAAAGTTTCTCCTCATCTCAGTTTTGAAAGAGCAGCCCCTTATTCTAAGATTATGTCCCCTAGTTCTAGTTTCACCCATCATTGGGAACATCCTCACCGCGTCCACCCGATCAAGCCCCTTCACAATCTTATATGTTTCAATAAGATCGCCTCTCATTCTTCTGAACTCCAATGAGTAGAGTCCCAATCTACTCAACCTCTCCTCGTATGTCCACCCCCTCATCCCCGGAATTAACCGAGTGTACCTTCTTTGTACTGCCTCGAGAGCAAGTATGTCTTTTCTTAAGTATGGACACCAAAACTGTATGCAGTACTCCAGGTGCGGTCTCACCAATACCCTATACAACTGCAGCAATACCTCCCTGTTTTTATATTCTATCCCCCTAGCAATAAAAGCCAACATTCCATTGGCTTTCTTGATCACCTGCTGCACCTGCATACTAACTTTTTGATTTTCTTGCACCAAGACCCCCAGATCCCTTTGTACTGCAGTACTTTCCAGTTTCTCGCCATTAAGATAATAACTTGCTCTCTGATTTTTCCTGCCAAAGTGCATAACCTCACATTTTCGAATATTGTATTGCATCTGCCAAATCTCTGCCCACTCACCCAGCCTGTCGATATCCCCTTGTAGGTTTTTTATGTCCTCCTCACTTTCTACTTTCCCTCCCATCTTTGTATCATCTGCAAACTTTGATATGTTACACTCGGTCCCCTCCTCCAAATCGTTAATATAGATTGTAAAGAGTTGGGGACCCAGCACCGACCCCTGCGGAACACCACTGGCTGCTGGTTGCCAGTCCGAGAATGAACCATTTATCCCAACTCTCTGCTTCCTGTTAGATAACCAATCCTCCACCCATGCCAGAATATTACCCCCAATCCAGTGATTTTTTATCTTGAGTAATAATCTTTTATGTGGCACCTTGTCGAATGCCTTCTGGAAGTCTAAATACACTACATCCACTGGTTCCCCTTTATCCACCCTGTACGTTATGTCCTCAAAGAACTCGAGCAAATTTGTCAGACATGACTTCCCCTTCATAAAGCCATGCTGACTTTGTCCTATTAAATTATGTTTATCTAAATGTTCCGTTACTGTCTCCTTAATAATAGACTCCAAAATTTTACCCACCACAGATGTTAGGCTAACTGGTCTATAATTTCCAGCCTTCTGCCTACAACCCTTTTTAAATAAGGGTGTTACATTAGCAGTTTTCCAATCTGCCGGGACCTTTGCTGAGTTCAGGGAGTTTTGGAAAATTATTACCAAAGCATCCACAATTCCTACTGCCACTTCCCTCAAGACCCTAGGATGTAAGCCATCAGGTCCAGGGGATTTATCCGCCTTGAGTCCCATTATTTTACTGAGTACCAATTCCTTAGTGATTTTAATCGTATTTAGCTCCTCCCCCACTAGAGCCCCCTGTTTGTCCAGTGTTGGGATATTCTTAGTGTCCTCTACCGTAAAGACTGAAACAAAATATTTGTTCAGCATTTTTGCCATCTCCATGTTTCCCACCATTAATTTCCCGGTCTCATCCTCTAAGGGACCTACGTTTGCCTTAACCACCCTTTTTCTTTTTATATAACTATAGAAACTCTTGCTATCTGTTTTTATATTTTTTGCTAATTTATTTTCATAGTCTATTTTCCCTTTCTTAATCAATCCTTTAGTTACTTTTTGTTGTCTTTTGAAGACTTCCCAATCTTCTATCCTCCCACTAACTTTGGCTACCTTATATGTCCTTGTTTTTAGTTGGATACTTTCTTTAATTTCTTTACTTAGCCATGGATGGCTGTCATTTCTTTTACACCCTTTTTTCCTCAGTGGAATATATTTATTTTGAAAGTTGTAAAATAACTCCTTGAATGAACACCACTGCTCATGTACCGTCTTACCCTTTAATCTATTTTCCCAGTCCACTTTAATCAATTCTGCTCTCATGCCATCATAGTCTCCTTTATTCAAGCTCAGTATCGCTTGTTTGAGAACCAACCTTCTCACCCTCTAATTGGATATGGAATTCAACCATGTTATGGTCACTCATTCCAAGGGGATCCTTAACTAGGACATTATTAATTAATCCAGACTCATTACACAGTACCAGGTCCAAGGTTGCTTGCCCCCTTGTAGGATCAGTTACATACTGCTCAAGAAATCCATCCCTAAGACACTCAATAAACTCTTCCTCAAGGCTGCTCTGCCCAATTTGATTTGTCCAGTTAATATGATAGTTAAAATCCCCCATAATTATAGCTGTTCCCTTATTACATGCCCCAACTATTTCCTGATTAATACTTCTTCCAACAGAGTTGCAACTATTAGGAGGCCTATATACTACGCCCACCAGTGTTTTCTTCCCCTTATTATTCCTAATCTCTACCCAAACTGTTTCATTATCCTGATATAGATTGGGCTAACCAAATTAGTAACAATACCGTGGAGGAGGAATTCCTAGAGTGTATACGGGATGGTTTCCTGGACCAATATGTCGAGGAACCAACTAGAGACCAGGCCATCTTAGACTGGGTATTATGTAATGAGAAAGGATTTATTTGCAATCTTGTTGTGCGAGGCCCCTTGGGGAGGAGCGATCATAATATGACAGAATTCTTCATTAAGATGGAGAGTGAATTAGTTGACTCAGAGACTAGGGACCTGAATTTAAATAAAGGAAACTACGATGGTATGAGGCGCGGGTTGGCTAGGATGGATTGGGGGACGTTACTTAAAGGGTTGACGGTGGATAGGCAATGGCAAACATTTAAAGATCGCATGGATGAACTACAGAATTTGTTCATCCCTGTTTGGCATAAAAATAAAACAAAAAAGTTGACTCAACCGTGGCTAACAAGGGAAATTAGGGATAGCATAAAATCCAAAGAGATGACATATAAATTGGCCAGAAAAAGCAGCAAACCTCAGGTTTGGGAGCAGTTTAGGATTCAGCAAAGGAGGACAAAGGGATTAATTAAGAGGGGGGAAACAGAGTATGAGAGTAAGCTTGCAGGGAACATAAAAACTGACTGTAAAAGCTTCTATATATATGTAAAGAGAAAAAGATTGGTGAAGTCAAGCGTAGGTCCCTTGCAGTCAGAATCAGGGGAATTTATAATGGGGAACAAAGAAATGGCAGACCAATTAAATACATACTTTGGCTCTGTCTTCACAAAGGAGGACACAAATAACCTCCCAGAGATGTCGGGGAACATAGGGTCCAATGAGAGGGAGGAACTGAATGAAATCAGTATTTGTAGGGAAATGGTGTTAGGGAAATTGACGGGATTGAAGGCCGATAAATCCCCAGGGCCTGATAATCTACATCCTAGGGTACTTGGATAGAGAACTGGTTGGCAGACAGGAAGCAAAGAGTTGGAATAAACGGGTCTTTTTTCCGAGTGGCAGGCAGTGACTAGTGGGGTACCGCTGGGATCGGTGCTGGGACCCCAGCTATTCACAATATATATTAATGATCTAGGCGAGGGAACTAGATGTAATATCTCCAAGTTTGCAGACGACACAAAGCTGGGTGGGCGTGTGTGCTGTGAAGAGGATGCAGAGAAACTCCAGTATGATTTGGACAGGTTGGGTGATTGGGCAGATGCATGGCAGATGCAGTATAATGTGGATAAATGCGAGGTTATCCACTTTGTTGGCAAAAACAGGAAGGCAGATTATTATCTGAACGGCAATAGATTGGGAAAAGGGGAAGTGCAACGAGACCTGGGTGCCCTTGTGCACCAGTCGCTGAAGGTAAGCATACAGGTGCAGCAGGCGGTTAAGAAGGCAAATGGTATGTTGGCCTTCATAGCGAGAGGATTCGAGTACAGGAGCAATGATGTCTTGCTGCAGTTGTACACGGCCTTTGTGAGACCACACCTTGAGTATTGTGTGCAGTGTTGGTAGTCTTATCTGAGGAAGGATGTTCTTGCCATGGAGGGAGTTTAGCGAAGATTCACCAGACTGATACCTGGGATGGCATGAATGACGTATGAAGAGAGATTGGGTCGATTAGGCTTATATTCGCTAGAGTTTAGAAGAATGAGAGGGGATCTCATTGAAACTTATAAAATTCTAACAGGACTAGACAGACTAGAGGCAGGAAGGATGTTCCCGATGGCGGGGGAGTCCAGAACCAGAGGTCACAGTCTAAGGATAAGGGCTAAGCCATTTAGGACTGAGATGAGGAGGAATTTCTTCACCCAGAGAGTGGTGAACCTGTGGAATTCTCTACCACAGAAGGCAGTTGAGGCCAATTCATTAAATATATTCAAGAAGGAGATAGATATATTTCTTAAGACTAAAGGGATCAAGGGATATGGGGAGAAAGCAGGGACAGGGTACTGAATTTGGATGATCAGCCATGATCTCATTAAATGGCGGAGCAGGCTCGAGGGGCCGAATGGCCTACTCCTGCTCCTATCTTCTATGCTTCTAAAATGATCTGCTGTTTTCTGTCTAATTCTAAACCAGACACCATGTGCTCCCCGTGTTCCATACTGATAATAATGGTCGTGCTGTCCAGTGAGTACATGTGTAAATGGTCATTGTGTGTTTCGCGGATTATCCTTACTCCCAGACTTTTGACACATTCTGTGTTTTGTTACAGGAACGAGTGGCAAAGAATCAGTGTCCCAGGATCCGTCTGAATTAATGGTTCAGGAAGGAAAAAGCATAATATTGAACTGCAGTTACTCGGCAGCTGCTCCAACTCTGTTCTGGTACATCCAGTATCCCGGGAAGCTCCGAGATATTTACTGAGGATATATAGCTCGGGGACGGTAGACCAGTCTCCAGATTTCCCAGTCCGGTTTTCTGCTGTTTTGCACAGAGACAGCAAAACGGTTCCTTTAAATATCACCGCGGTTCTTGTCACCGACAGCGCCGTGTATTTCTGTGCCATGAGCCCCACACTGCTGCAGAGATATAGCGGATCCCGTACAAAAACCCACACTGAGAGTTCCAGTTAGTGATCACCAGAGGGCGCTCTCACACTGATAAACAGCAGCGATAATTCAGCCTCCACAGCGAGAGTCACAGAGTCCTTCTTAACAGAGCGACATGTCACAACACTCAACAAGAACAGGTCAGGTCCACTTGGGGATCTTTTAGGTGATTTCAACTCGTATTTATAATAAACATGAACTTCACAAATCATGTCTGTGGCGCCTTAACTCCCCTTTTGTCCTTTCTCTATTGTGTACATTTCTGGGCACCACACGTTAGGAAGGATGCCAAGGCCCTGGAGAGGGAACAGAGGAGGTTTACCAGGATGATACCAGGGATGAGGGACTTCAGTTATGTGGAGAGATTGGAGAAGCCGGGATTGTTCTCCTAAGAGCAGAGAAGGTTAAGGGGAGACCTAATAGAAGTATTCAAAATTATGAGGGGTTTTGACAGAGCAAATAGGGAGAAACTATTTCCTCTGGCAAGTGGGTTGATAACCAGAGGGAATAGATTTAAAATAATTGGAAAAAGAACTAGAGGGAAAATGAGGAGACATTTCTTCACAAAGAGGGTTGTTAAGATCTGAAAGGCAATGCCTGAAAGGGTGGTGGAATCAGATTTCATGGGAACTTTCAAAAGGCAATTGGACATGTACTTGAAGAGGACTAATTTGCAGGGTTATGGAGAAAAAGCTGGGATATGGGACTAAACAGGCACGACAGGCCGAATACCCCTTCTGTGCTGTAAGATTCTATGAATCTATGATGCCCCTTCCGTGCCTGCCTGCAATATTGTGCAGCCCTTTACTCATCTCCCCTGTCAGTGTCCCGGACCCATTGATCGCGGCCTGTACACAGAGTTTATTTGATCAGAGTATGTTGCTGGGTCAGAGACAGTTTATACACAATGAACAGCTTTCACAAGGTAGTGATTGTGCTCTTTAAAACAGGCCCCAAGCACAGAGTTCCCCCAATGTCCATTGTCCTTCAGAATGTCTCTTTAATACTGGAATATTTTCCGTCACCATTAACAATCCCTCAGCTTCCGGTTACAATAACCAGGCATCACCTAAAGTGGCAGTTGCAGTTTTCTACAATGAAAAAAGCATAGTGCCCATTCAATTCCATTCTTATAACTCTTCCAATGTCGAAAGGAGGTACATTAAAAAAGAAAGGGTCATGACTATGGTAGTCCAATGCCTCATCAAGGCACGAACCCTTCAAGGGAAATACCCCATTACCATCTATACTGAGATTCCCGATTTAAGATCAATATTGAGGATGGTTTCTAATGAAAAAAGAGCCACCCAGATCCGATATGATAAATGGGCATCGTTCTTGAATGATCCTACACTCATTTTTAAATTCCTCTCCCCGGAAATGGACTTAGAGCATCTTCCCATCATGGAGGATGATGATACGGAGGAGGGAATCAGACAAATACCTATGAGACCGCTTACAGAGTAACATCAAGTCATTTACTGTGATGGATCGTCAATGACGATTAAAAAAGGTACATCCCAACAATCCTCAGCTGGGATGGGGATAGTAGTAGGGACTTTTCGAGATTCCTATTCTTTTTATCCAGAAGAATTACTGTCCATACCCCTTGGCCATAAGACAGCGCAATATGCTGAAGCCGCAGCATTACGGTATGCTTTAGAAAAGGCAGACCCTATTAAACCCACACTAATCTGTACGGATAGTGACTATTGTAAAAGAGGATATAACCAAGATCTAGTTTTCTGGGAACAAACAAATTTTACCAATCATAAGTGTAAACCCATAAAACATAAGTCATTGTGGGAAGACATTCTCCGTTCGAGAATAGAGAAACAGAATTGTCAGGTGATTCATGTAAATGGGCATACCACTGGGACAGTACACTCAAAAGGAAACAGTCTTGCAGACGAACAAGCGAAACGTTCGGTCTGCATGACACCCCCTCGAGAGGGGCCTGCCAATATTAGTGTAATCACTAGGGCAGAACGGGCAGCTAATCAGGATCAGGAACTGATTCAGCTATTAGACCCAACAAAAGAGAATCCACCAGGATATCCACCAAAGTACTTTTACTCGGAAACCCCTACGGGTATTGTGCTAGTTAAGTTGCCCAAGGGAAACCGAGAAGTACCCCCGAGACACAAACGAGAACAGCTTGTAAAAGAAGCTCACGAGGGCATAGGTCAAGCACATTGTGGTGCCAGAACAACATTCTGCAAATTGACCCCCTTATATTGGTGGCCAGCCATGCTTAAGTCCTGTAAAACATACGTGGCAAATTGTGAGCCATGCAATTTAACCAATAAGTCATCACTAATTAAGCCACTACCAGTGGCTCCTGTGAAAGCTGATGAGCCAATGGGAAAATTCTTTATTGAATTTATTGGACCACTTCCCCCGTCTTTGGGATACAAACATGTTCTCGTTTGTGTAGATGGATGCACTTCCTTCTGCTGGCTGGTTCCCCACAAAAACTGATTCGGAAAACGCACTCGCCAATGCTATTACTGACATAATTACTGTAGCTGGTGCACCCAAAATCTTACACTCCGATCAAGGCGGAGCCTTTGTCTCCAAGGTCTTCAAAGACTACTGCGAACAAAGGGGGATTGGGTTAGAGCACAGCATGCCACGTCATCCGCAATCAGCCGGGCTGGTGGAACGTAAAAACCAGGAAGTAAAAAAGCTATTGTTCAAACTGTTGAGAATCAGGGGAAATAAGTGGACCACCGTCATTCCGGAGGTGCAGCTATCACTTAATAATGTGCCCGCATCTGCATCAGGGACAGTGGCCCCTAAAACTCCATATTATCTGATGTATGAGATGGAGCTGCATACACCGCTTACCCATAGTTCTTTTATTGCCTCTACACTCTCTGAGTCCTTGACCCGACAGCGACGGTTAGATTTAGAAAAATAAGTAACAGAGGAGATTCATCAAATTGATCAGAGGATAAGGGAGGCAAATAGGCAGAAAAAATTGACAAACAAAGCATGGCAACCCCTAGCAGGAGAATGGGTACAGGAAAAGAAGTTCGAGCAAAAGCCTGGTTTGAGACCGAAGTGAAAAAACCTGTTCAAATACATACTGTTATTAACGAAAGAACAGTTAAAATACATATTAATCAGCCGAATGGCAAGCATATTCTTAAAACTGTCTCCATAGACAATCTCAAAAGATGTCCTGCGGGATACCGAAATGGAGGAACAATACAAGGTGCAGTCGCACACTGTCTTTCAAGACCCAGCTTGGAGCACGACACAGGAAATGGATGCGATCGAATTACTGACGACAGTCAGTCAGACGGTGTCGCCGACTCCTCCACACGATGCTTGGCAAAGCCTCAGGAATTGGATTCGCGAAAAGCAACAAATGAAACAAGGAAAGATCAATGAGTTACTTCAACGAAGGAGGAAGACACTGCGGATGAAGAAGGAATCAACTGAGTGCCTGGCAAGGCCTTTACGAAAACAAGAATCTGTCCATACGCCGGATCGAAGGAACAGCGTGTCAAGCTTCAGCTAGTTCCAAATGACGTCTCCTTGACTCGTATGAATAACTCACCTCTACGGAACGTACATCTGCCAATTGGACATTCTAAGTACATGTTGTTTCGCTAATTGCATGACAATGTACCTATCATCCTTTTAAATTGTGTTCAATTTAAAATAAGGCAAAACATTGTCCTAGGATGACTTAAAAGGAATTTTCATGCAGCACATGATTGTGAATCTCGTGAAATTAATGTGCTATTGTAACCTTATTAGTAACATTGACCAAACTCTGTCTTGATGCTCCAGTTCAATTTTTGGTCAAGAGGGGGGTGTGAAGGAATAAGCAATATACATATTCAGAAAAATACACCATCCTATAAAAGAATTCTGACTTTATTAAAACATGACATACTAGGGCTTGAAAATCTAAAAACCTAACAATGGAGAAGCTGTAAACAGCATACAGGCTTTTGAGATAAGATAAGTTGCTGACACTGAATCAATAGCCTTATTGAAACAGGAGGTTGGAGGTTACTGAAAGTCTGAAGCCTTGGACAGAACACAATGGTATACCCTGTTAAGGTGTCTTAAACCAACACTTCGGAAAGAATCACATAAGATTAAGAAACATATGCCTTCGTAAAAATGACATGAAATGAAACAAAGGTTCCTGAAGTCTGTGTTACAACCAGTTGAGGGAGCTAAGAAGACAATGGTGCACCCGGTTGAGGTGTTCTAAATGCAAACAGAAGACCTTGGCAAGAATGACATCAAATAGATGCAACAGCTCCACACAGTTTTTTATGATAAGCTTCGAACATCTAAAGGTAGAGACACGATTCTTAATGCTACCAGCTGAACTGACTGTAAGAATAGAAGGGGTCAGCAGAAAAATGACTAGAGATAATTAGCTTACATCAGCAGAAAACTTCAAAGGAAATACCACTGAGAAAGGGTATAAAAATTGGACTTTCAAATGGGATGATAGATTCGCTGAAAGGGGCAAAGCGATTCTCAGGCTTCAGAGGCAGGCTCTGTAAGTCTTCAACTCTTTGAGTCTCGGGGATCAATGGTATTGAAAGGTATTTGATTTTGGTGGATATCCTGGAATAAACTAAAAACTGTAAGACTAGCGAAGTTAAGATTTGAGAATAAGGATCTCTGATAATAAGATTGTAAAAGATTTTTGTATTTGGAACTGTTAATGTTGCGATTGAATCACCAACTGTAAATTACATGTCGGTTCTTTAATAAATCTATACATTTTTAGAATTGTCTCACATAGTACTTCTGTATCAAACTCGCGAATTCAATACACTCTTTGGTGAGGAGTTGCAGAATTCTGGGGGAGTTTTCCGGACCCTCATAATGTTACAGTCTAGCTAAACTTATTAAAAGTGCTATCTGGAGGACGGTAACATCTTCAGGCTGTTTCTTTCCTTTAGGGAGAGATAGTCTGGACCTTTAGACCTAATTAAGCGTCTTTAGGATTCGGCTACCTGTAACTTTAGTTGAAAGTGAACGTCTGGGGAATACGCCTGATCCAGGGTAGCCCTAAAGGGGCTAGGACTAGTAATTATCCCTTCACAACAAGCGAGAGTCTAACCACCGCCCCTTGACATTCAATGGCATAACCATCGCCGAATCCCCCACCATCAACATACTGGGGGTCACCATTAACCAGAGACTTAACTGGACCAGCCACATAAATACTATGGCAACAAGAGCAGGTCAGAGGCTAGGTAATCTGAGGCGAGTGTCTCACCTCCTGACTCCCTAAAGCCTTTCTACCATCTACAAGTTACAAGTAAGGAGTGTGATGGAATACTCTCCACTTGCCTGGATGAGTGCAGCTCCAACAACACTCAAGAAGCGCGACACCATCCAGAACAAAGCAGCCCGCTTGATTGGCACCCCATCTACCACCTTAAACATTCACTCCCTCCACCACCGGCGTACCGTGGCTGCAGTGTGTACACGATGCACTGCAGCAACTCGCCAAGGCTTCTTCGGCAGCTCCACCCAAACCCGCGACCTCTTCCACCTAGAAGGACAAGGGCAGCAGGCGCATGGGAACACCACCACCTCCAAGTTCCCCTCCAAATCACACAGCATCCTGACTTAGAAGTATATCGCCGATCCTTCATCGTCGCTGGGTCAAAATCCTGGAACTCCCTCCCTAACAGCACTGTGGGAGTACCTTCACCACACGGACTGCAGCGGTTCAGGAAGGTGGCTCACCACCACCTTCTCAAGGGCAATTAGGGATGGGCAATAAATGCTGTGCTTGCCAACGGCGCCCACATCCCATAAACGAATATTAAAAAAAGTGCTGTTCATCATGGAGGAATACTGATTCATCAGCTGAGGGAGGGCGGTACGTGGTCATCAGCAGGCGGTTTCCATGACCATGTTTGACCTGATGCCACGAGAGTTCAAATGGTCCAGTGTCAACGTTGAGGACTCCCAGAGCCATTCCCTGCCGACTGTATCCCAAAATGCCGCCACCCCTGGTGGGACTGTCCTGCCTGTGGGACAGGACTTACTCAGGGATGATGATGGAGGAGTCTGGGACATTGGCTGAAAGGTATGATTCTGTGAGTATGACTATGTGAGGCTGATGCTTGACTAGTCTGTAGGACAGCGCTCCCAATTTTGTCACAAGACCCCAGATGTTAGTGAGGAGAACGTTGCAGGGTCGACTGAACTGTGTGCCTATGTCATGTCGGGATCCGGTGACCACATTGATGCTGTTTGGCTGTCCGGTTTTCTTCTTATTGGCCCAAAAATTGCAGTTGGCTGCGTAGCTACGGAGTATGCCGCCGACCTACAAAAAGAATACGCACTTACCTTGTGCGTGGCCGAGTACGGAGACTTGCTCTTCGACGCTGCAGTGTTGTGCGCAGCGTATTACATCACAGAGGCCAGGAGCGCTGCGCACATCCTATGCGTAAGACAAGACACGCCCACAAAAGCTGTCAATACTAAGCCACGCCCACAGAAACTCCTTTCAGTCTCTTCCAGTGAAATTACATTTAAAATTCTTTTTAGAAGCCTCTAAAAACTTTTTAAAAACTTGTATTTGATTGTGAAGTGATACCAGAAAGGTTAGCAATCCTTTCAGACGCACTCAAAGGGTTTCCAATGTTTTACTGCAAGGGCGACTAATAAATTCGACCATCTAATAAGGAGGTTTTAAGAGGACACTGAATGAAATGATCTTAAAGAGGTTTATGTGTCACAGCAAAGTTCAATGTGAATTAAAGTTCGTGGCTACAGCTAAAGTGCAGTGAATTGTCAGCAGGTCATTTTCACAATCATCCTCACTGTATAACTTCTATTAGATTTTGTAAATAACCCGCATACATAATTTTGCTTTATTTTTTCCATCCACATCACAATTTATTAGTCCTTAGATATACAACTTCCTGCTTTGATACTCAGTAAAGCTCTAACAATGTTTCATATCTCCAACAAGTAATGTTGTTAGAATTCAGAGAGATTCCCAGCCATATTTTCAATGTTAATTTTCAGGCTTAAAATATATAATTCAGACTTCATTTAGACTGGTAATAGAGAAATCTATTTTCCTTGTTATAAATGCATTATATTGTTTGTTATTGTGAAAGGACAGAATTGGTCGCTGAAATCTGATAGATGTTCACTTTATTTTACTTTCTTATTCAACTTCCCAAGTAATTAAAATGAAACTCGACCGACAAAAAATGTTTGCTCCACCAAAACGTACACAATATACAGACACAGATCCTCTTTTAAGATGTGAAACAGGCTCCTGCGCCTGCTTTCAGGAACCGTAACATTTTCGGACGTAATTGCTGGGCAATTCGCCCAACTCTGCGCCAGCAATGAGTATTTCCCCGTTGGTGCGGATCATCTGTCAAGGCGTACCTTGACAGATCGCAAGTTCGGGATTTAACGCACGCGGAAATCCAGAACTTGTAGTACATTTCAAAGGCGGTATGATGGCATATTGTATGCCAGAAAACCCACCGCAAAAACTTCCCCATTATACTTTGTCACAGCGGTTTGGTAGATCTGCGCGGCTTGCTAGGTCATTTCATAGGGAGTTAAAAGCCAACCACATTGCTGGGGGTCTGGAGTCAAACATCGGCCAGACCGTCAAAAGTGAAATGGATGTTTTTTTAATAACAATCTTGTAATTTCATAGCCGCCAGTACTGATACGACTTTTTAATTCCAGATTTATTTAAGGAACTGAAACTGAATTCCCTAGCTGCCAGTGGTGGGATTTGAATTCACAGATTATCATAAATCATTAGTTTATGATTCTGGACTACTGGTGTAGTAACATAGCCGCTATGCTACTGTCCCCGGTTAGTTTAATTGGTCCCGAAACATCTCACTTGGCAGGTACAGGTAATGCCGGGGAAATAGCCACAGTTTTAATATCAAAAAGAACTTGTTGCTGATTTCAAACTGGAGATTTTGTTCTTGATTTCGCTGAAAATCGCGAACAAAGGAACTTTTCACGTAAGCAGACACGTAGCAACTACAGGAATGTTTTCTCTCTGGTCCATTGACAGGGAGAATGGTTTGTGTTCATTAAACAGGGACACACCAGGGTGGCCGAGTGGTTAAGGTGTTGGATTTAAAATCCAAAGGACTGAGTGTTGACCCGGGTTCCAGCTCCGCTCCGGGTAATCCGCCTCTCAGTGTTGCTTCTCCTTTGTTGCGTAAGGATGTCACGTGATCTGGAGGCAAGGCGGGTAAACGAGGTTGATGGGCAGATCAGCAATGATCTTATTGATATTCGGGGCAAGCTCGAGGGGCTGAATAGCCTCCTCCTGTTCCTATAGAAGAAGAATTTATATTAAAAGTACAGAGACGGAGAGGGACAGACGGAGAAAGAGGCAGAGGGAGAGAGAGAGAGAGACGGAGAGAGAGAGAGAGAGAGAGATCGATTGACAGACAGAGAAAGAATTATCAATTTCCTACAGTAAAAATATAGGTTCAGCAGAGAAGGCCACAATCGCAGATCGGTTTAGGAGTTTGTTAAGGCGGGTAAATTGAGTTAAGTAACAGATCAGCGCTGATCGAATTGAATTCAGGCTCGAGGGTCTGAATGGTCTACTCCTGTTCCTAATGTTTCTAAAGAAGAATTTATCTTAAAAATACATAGACAGAGAGAGACAGTTGGAAAAAGTGGCAGAGGGAAAGAAACAGAGAGAGACAGACAGGCAGAGAGGAACATAAAAAGAGAAGGATAGGCAGAGAGAAACAGAGCGAGAGAGAGTGACAGATAAGCAGGCAGAGAGGAATAGAGGGAGAGAAAGAGGCAGAGAGGAACAGACCGAGAGAGAGAGAGCGAGAGACGGATAGGCAGAGAGGTACAGAGAGTGAGAGACAGACAGACAAAGAGGAACACAAAGAGAGAAAGAGAGACAGACAGACGAGCAGAGAGGAACAGAGAGGGAGAGAGGCAGAAAGGCAGAGAGGAACACAGATGGGTAAACAGTGAGAGAGAGAGGCAGACAGACGGAAAAACAGAGGAATAATTCTCAATTTCCTGTCATAAAAAGGTAAGTTCAGCACAGAAGGCCACACCCGCAGATCAGTTGAGGAGTTTTAAAGGACACTTTGTATTGATGTAGTGAAGAGAATTGGGATTAAAATGATTAAATCCTGCCGTGCTTAACAAGATAATGGTGTAAAATGGGCGGGTGGATGAACTCCTCCTATTTCTGTGTTACACCTTCCTATCTTCTTATAGTGTAACAGCAACAACCAGTCAGTAACGGGGAGGTGACCCGGAGTGCCTGAGACTGCCCGCTTTCAAGAACCACACATTTCTCACCTTCTAACCTCAATGTCTGAGAGACGCGCACCTGTTAACCGTTTTCTCTGTTCAGTTCCCCATATCCACACAGAACAGTTAAACCAGCGGTTTCCGCAATGGGGCCGTTGACAGCTCCATGTCCGTCGACCCGTCAAACCCTTATTCAGTCACATTGATATCACACAATAGGACAGGATTTAAAAATAAATCTGGAAATCAGAAATCAATTTAGAGGAATAAAAAATGCCCCCTCTGTCTGTCAGTCTCCTTTCTCTGTCTCTCTCTGACTCTATCTTTCTCTCTCTCTGTTTCTCTCTCTCTGCCTCTATCTTTCTCTCTCTCTCTCTGTTTCTCTCTCTGACTCTATCTTTCTCTCTGTCTCTTTATCTCACTCTGTCTCTCTCTGTCTCTCCCTCTCTGTCTATCTCTGTCTTTCTCGCGATTTGTATCTCTCTCCCTCTCTCTCTGTTCCTCTGCCTCTCTATGTGTCTTTTTCTCTCTGTCTCCCTCACTCTATCTCTCTCTCTCTCCACTTGCCCCGTCAATCTTTGTCCCCCGTTCTGTCTCTTTCTCTAAGTGTAACGGTCTTTTACCCCTTTCTCTCTCTCTCTCTCTCTCTATCACTCTTTCTATCTACTTTTTTGTGTCTTTCTCTCTCTCTCTCTCTGCCGCGCTCTATCCTTATTGTTTGAATGTCAAAAGATGCATTTCCACATTTTTTTAGTTCAGATTTCGAAACATTCGCAAATGTCATTTTACTTCAGTCAACTTTTTTTTCCTGTTACAAACCCATAGCCGGAAACTGTCGGTATCTGATTCTGGCCCTGTCAGTGATGAAGTCTCACTGTACACACATTGAGCTCCCATCCCGCAGGGTATGTTACAATCCAGCCATAGTTTCCGTACGGGGCCTGTATCAGTTTAAAGCACTGTGATCTTCAGCACACAATAATACATCGCACTGTCACCCAGCTGTAAACCTGCCAGGGTTAAACTGAAGAAACGATCCGATACTCGGAGGGTAGAAGAGAATCGGCCTCCCACACGCTCTGGTTTTTGTTCTTCTCCCTCAGAATTCCTTCTGACTAAAAACACCGGCGCCTCCCCCGTTCTTTGCCGATACCAGAACAGGTCATATCGGCGGCTGTCTGTGGAGTATGAACAGGGCAACACCATGCGTTCTTTCTCCACGCATGGTACTGATGCTGTCGGCTGCTTAATTGTATTCGAATAACACACTCCTGCATAAATAAACAGAAAACAAATAGAGGCTTAGATACCGGAGACACCAATATCTGATCACTCCCTCTCTTCATCCTAGAATCCTGGTATCAGAGAATGATACAGCACAGAAGGAGGCTATTCGGCCCATCGCGCCTGTGCCAGCTCTTTGGTAGAGCTATACAATTAGTCCCACTCCCCTGCTCTTTCCCCGTAGCCTTGGAAATGTTTTCCCTTCAAGTATTTATCCAATTCCTTTTTGAAAGTTACTATTAAATCTGCTTCCACCACACTTTCAGGCAGTGCATTCCAGATCACAATGACTCGCTGTGTAGAAGAATGTTTCCTCATGTCGCCTCTGGTTCTTTTGCCAATCACCTTAAATCTGTGTCCTCTGGTTACCGACCCCAGTGCCACTGGAAACAGTGTCTCCTTATTTACTCTATCAAAACGTCCATGATTTTGAACACCTCTATCAAATCTCCCCTTCTCTGTTCTAAAGAAACAACCCCAGCTTCCCCAGTCCCTGCACATAACTGTAGTGACTCATCCCTGGTCCCATTCTAGTAAATCGCCTCTGCACCCTCTCCAAGGCCTTGACATACTTCCTAAAGTGTTGTCCTTAATTGAACACAATATTCCAGCTGAGGCCAAGCCAGTGTTTAATAAAGGTTTAGCATAACTTTTTTGGTTTGTACTTTATAACTATTAATAAAGCCCAATATACCATATGCTTTTTCACAGCCTTCTCAACTTGCCCACCTTCAAATATTTGTCTACATACACCCCCAGGCCTCCATCTCTTCCTGCACCCCTTTAAAATTGTGTCATTTAGTGTGTATTGCCTCTCCTCATTCTTCCTACCAAAATATATCAATTCACAATTCTCTGCGTTAAATTTAATCTGTGATGTGTCTGCCCATTTCACCTATCTATTGATGTCCTCTTGAAATCCGTTTCTATCCGCCTCATTTTTTACTACATTTCCGAATTTTGTGTCATCTGCAAACTTTGAAATTAAGCCCTGTATAACAAAGTCCAAGTCATTAACTTATATCAAAAAGAGCAGTGGTCCTAATACCGACCCCTGGGGACGAC
This sequence comes from Squalus acanthias, assembly GCA_030390025.1. Classification (NCBI taxonomy): domain Eukaryota; kingdom Metazoa; phylum Chordata; class Chondrichthyes; order Squaliformes; family Squalidae; genus Squalus; species Squalus acanthias. Next base: position 6,919,898 of record CM059452.1, on the reverse strand, counting down.
TACTACATACCTCCCTCCAGTCCAAGCGAATGATCAATCCCACCAATCCATCCATCTATCCGTCCATCCCTCCCTCTCTCCGCGCTCTCTCTCCAACCATTCGTCCATCCATCATTCATTCATCCATCCATCCATCATTCCCTCCATCCATCCAATCCGTCTCTCTCTACATCCAGCCCTCCTTCCATAAGACAAATATTTATTTTCCAAATATTTATTTTCCAAATATTTATTTTAATACGAACTAAACTTCTCACCGAATTTCAGAATAAGAATCACAACGACAGCCCCGAAATCCTTTGACATTTCGGCAGTTTGTTCCCTAAGAATCTGATTCTGTGCCAGACTTCGAACTTCTCTAAAAGGCGAAATGGAATCGAACTGCTGACACCTCCCTAAAACTGCCAGTGTTTGAAAACTAATATCTGTGCGGTGGGTCTGATGCGAACGGCCACTATCTCTCTTTTATGGAATAGGAGCGCAGACTGAATATGCTGTTCTGAATAAAACAGGAAGTAAAAGACCAAAAGGCGCCGATAGCGAAACTGCCCTTCGCACTGAGGCAAAGGCGGTGGTTATAAGTCAGCGCGCTGAAACTGCGCGATGGGATTCTAATTTACGATTTACTTAATGCATTAGCCTCAGAGTGCTCTTTCTATTCTTTCTCCTATTGTACCGGAAGTGCTCACCCATTTATAGGAAGCGAGTTAACCCTTTCGCTGAGAGAGCGGAGAAAGGAATTTTACATCCAGCATTTCAGCATCGTTACCCAAGGCTCTCAAATCTCAATATGGTAATTCTAAAGTCCTTGCTATTGTACAGCTGAGACTATACGGCTCCCGCTGCGATAGTCACGGCGATGTGAGATTCCCCACCAGAGATGGGCTCGGTCAGTGTTTTTCTGCACTGGGGACAGTTTCAAGTATCCGAAACACAAGCAGTAAACAGAACCAGGAGGGAGATTCCAGCAACCGTCAGAGGCTGTCAGTGGAAGGGTCGGGAAGTGATCAAGTCTGTAATGCACAAGCAATGTACAACATCCTGACATGGATAATAATACTAATATATATAATGATTAAAAAAACAAGAAGGATTTGAATTTATACAGCGCCTTTCACGACTTCAGGACGACCCACAATTCTTTACAGCCAATGAACTGTAATCACTTGTAATGCAGCAACCAATTTGCGCACAGCAAGATCTCACAAACAGCAACGTGATAATGACCAAATGGTCTTTTTTTAGTGATGTTGGATGAAGGATAAATATTGGACAGGACACATGGGAGAACACTCCTGCTCTTCGAAATAGTGCCATGGGATCTTTTACGTCCTCCTGAGAGGCCGGACGGTGCCTGGTTTTAACGTCTTATCCGAAAGACGGCACCTCCGACAGTGCAGTAGTCCCTCAGTACTGGCGGCCTAGATTTTCAGATCAAGTCTCAGGAGAGGGGCTTGAACCCACGACCATCTGACTCAGAGGTGCGAGTGCTGCCACTGAGCCACGTGGTTCAATAATAAAAACAAAAGAAGAATTTTCGCGGCAATAAACACAGACCAGCGGCGGTACAGATTGTAACAAAACACACACAACTAGGCCAGAAGGAGACCCGCTGGAGAACAACTGGACAAATTACTAATTGGTAGAAAAATGCCTCATTGATATTGCTTTCTTTCCGACCGCCATCGGTACGACGCCATCACTGGAGAACGTGCTAAAAAGATTTACAAGGATGACACCAGAACTGAGAGGTTGTAACTATCAGGAAAGGTTGAACAGGCTGGGGTTCTTTTCTCCAGAAAATCGGAGGTTGAGTGGTGACATACTAGAGGTCGTTAAAATGATGAAGGAGTTCGATAGCGAAGACGTAGAGAATATGTTTCTGCTTGTGGGGGGAGTCCTAAACTAGGGACCATAAATATAAGATAGTCACCAGTAAACCCACTCGGCAATTCAGCAGATACGTCTTTCCCCAGAGAATGGTTAGAAGGTGGAACTCGCTACCACAAGGGGTAGTTGCGGCGAATAGCACAGATGCCTTTAGGGGAAGCTAGATAAAGAGGGAGGGATAAAGGAAGAGACGGATATGCTGATAGGTGGAGATGAAGTAGGGGTGGGAGGAGGCTCGTGTGGAGCATAAACACCGGCATTGACCAGTTGGGCCGAATGGCCTGTTTCTGTGCTTTAAATTCTATGTAATATAGTTTGATCAATGTGCTGTCGGAGGCAATAATACAAGTAAATCTTCATTCTCTAACCTAACGGGCAGGTGTCTTGTAAAGAATGACACAGATGATCTTTGTACAGCAGGGCGAGTCCCTCCCGAGGCCAGGTTTTTGTACAGCGGTGCCGCTCATTGCTGTCACAGTGAGTGCCTGGATTACACAGTAATAGACGGCGGAATCCGGCGCCTCCGTCCTTCTGAAAGCGAAATAGCCTCGCTTTTCGCTAGTTTCAAGCACGATCTCCAACCGTCCGACCACATCTTTGCCGCTCCTTGTGCTGGTGATGACCCGCTGCAGCCGTCCATTCGGGCTCTGCTTGTACCAGTGGAAGGCGGATATCCCGGAGGTGGTGTAGCTGCAATCGAACTGCGCCGGATCTCCCGGCTGGACTGTTTTGGAGACCGGCGACTGCAGAACTTCATCTGCAAGGCAACCGTCTAGAAAACAGGGGAAATATGGTCCAACGATTATCGATAGAGAGTGACAACCAATCAGTTGGGCTCTAATCACTCAAACCAACTGGAAATCAACAACAGTTAATATGCAGACACATAATACATTGCACTGCACCGGAAGCCAGTTAGCGACTGAAAGGTTGAGATGGGATTAGAACATTTTGCAAATCATCGTCTCAGCGCCGTCTCTCTGAAAGACACACACTCGTTCCCTTCCCTGCCCCTAGACCATTGGGACCACCTCGAGGGCCCTCTGAAAAACCATCCACTTAGCCTCATCTTCCGCCTTTTCAGCACACGTTGTTAGTTGTTTATTCTTTTATATCTATATTTATACACATTCATTTTGGAAACTATTAAGAAAATAAAAAGAGAAAGAAAGTCTTGCATTTATATAGCGCCTTCCACGACCACCGGACGTCGCAAAGCTCTTTACAGCCAATAAAGTACTTTTTGAAGTGCAGTCACTGTTGTAATGTAGGAAACGCGGCAGCCAACTTGTGCTCAGCAAGCTCCCACAAACAGCAATGTGATAATGACCAGATAATCTGTTTTTCTTAATGATGTTTATTGAGGGATAAATATTGACCAGGGAGAACTCCCCCGCTCTTCTTTGAAATAGTGATATGGGATCTTTTACGTCCACCTGAGAGGACAGACGGGGCCTCGGTTTAACGTCTCATCTGAAAGACGGCACCTCCGACAGTGCAGCTCTCCCTCAGTACTGCACTCGAGTATTAGCCTAGATTGCTGTGTTTAAGTCTCTAGAGTGGGACTTAAACCCAGATACTTCTGACTTAGAGGCGGTTAGTGCTACCAACTGAGCCACTGGCTGACACAAAGTGAAAAAAGAGGGAAAGAGAGAAAAAGGAAGAACGAAAGAAAGCAAGAACTCAGCTGAACAGATGATTAATGCATCTTTTAAAACAGCTGTCAAAATAATATCGCTCTAGCCATTTAAACGCTCTCCTTTAATTTCCTTTGAGGTTAATCGCGGGTGATTTCTTCTGGTCAGTATCATTACTTAAGGACATGATAATCAGAGCAGGAAAATGTTTCTGATCGCTTTGTCCAGCAGTGCCTTGCATGATTATTTAGAATGGGCATTTCGATAATAGAATTAACCAGTGTGGGAATTTATGCTGCTCTGCTACCGGCCTTGGTGGCGCTCTCCTTTGAACCCACAATGGATGTATCTCGGGGCCTCGCTCACCAGTCGGCTGTACCAACAGATGTTGTAGGTCGTGCTGAACCCGCACTGGATCCTGACGGGATTTACTTACAGTGGGAACTCTCTGGCAGGTTGTGAAATCTGGGCCAAACTCGGAGCATCTTTGGACACCATTTGAGAATTGTTATATTCCGACAGTACTACAAAGCACGATGATTGGAATGAGGTGTAGAATACTCACAGATCACTAACAGCAGGAACACGTGTATTACAACCATGACTGTGTCTCTTTTCACTGGTGACGACAGGTTATAATTCTCCAGTAAACCTGGTTGCGGTTATTTTGGAGACTGCAACGCGCCGGTGCGCATGCGCGGATGCAGACCGACGACACTGCCTCTTACAGCTGCACAGCGTCCCCTACAGGAAGGGGAGGAGAGGAACAGAACTGTAACATAAGGCAACTATTCAAGGTTTATATCAATAAGGCATATTTTGTTGTCTACTTCTGCGTGGCTACAGAGAATAAGCAATATTAATTCCACAATCTAATAAAATAGAGATCACCGCTCGACTGCACTGCTGATCCATCCAATGCCAAACAGGGAACAGCGACAGCAATCTCTCCAATAGCACAGTGCAGGCAAGACGGGTCAGAGCGAGAGCAGCAAACGGAATTTGTGGGCGGGGCAGTCGCGGGCTGTGTTGCCACACGTAGGATCCACCTGTAAGGAACCTAACTCAATAATAATGTCCCCTTCGGAAATTATACAACGCTGCCTCTCTATAAGGGCTGCGTTACTTTCATATTGATCAGAAATTCGGGGCACGCAGTCTAGCGACAAGAATTGCAGAATTATTATATTAATCAATAGTTACCGAAAGCTTCATCAGGGAAGTGGGATAAAAGCAGGAGCTGAATCTAGTGGAGGGGAATAGAACAAAACGGCAACCGATCCCAAGATTCTGGAGGTGGAAAGTCATTTACACTTAACTAACATGTGACATTATGAAACTGTAAGGGAATGCAAATATTAATGAGCATAAATATGAGATAAAAAGCAATTACACCTTAATTGGTACTGAGAAAGTGTCAGTCGGTATTGTTTTGTGCAATATGACCGGCGGTGGGAATCCGCGCTCTGTCAGCGCCACCTGGTGGCCGGGTTTAAAGTATCTCCTTTGAGCTGATCTCACAGAACACGGTTACTGTACGAGGAGTCCCGAGGCCCTTCTCACTGTGGGCCTCAGTGCACAGTAATACACGGCGCTGTCAGCGAGCTGCAGCTCAGTCAGGGTGAAAACAGCGATATTTCTGGACGTTTCCAGAATGACAAAGAAACGACCATTAACTTCGCCCTTTCCATAGGAATGTCTCTGAATTACGAAAGTGGGAGCCTTGTTCTGGTTCTGACGGTATAGCTGCAGTGAATAGCTCGAATCTGACGTTGAATAGTTACAATTAATGCTCATCGAAGTGGCTTCCAGAGATTGGGCTTCCCGTGGCCACTGCTCGACGGAGTCTCCAGAACTCAGTCCTGCAGAAAACATTCCTGGTTGCCAATAGAAACAGAATAAAACACAGAAAAGTGAAATTTCTCAACCATTTTAACCCAGTGTCAAATTCAGATATTTCCACCACAGTGTTAGCTTCAGATCACTGGGACGAATAACAGGATCAATCTCTACAAGTAAATGTCCTGGATGTGGTGCAGATCCGTCAGCTCACATTTTTAAAAGCTATGTCACCGGTGCCGAGGGCTGTCCA